>JAMKCH010041289.1:0-13524 GCA_023653785.1 Ophioderma brevispina
AATCCTTTTCATATGGAATTTGAAGAAAGCTTAACAATTGAGCAGGGATCATATTTTCACATTCGTCCATCTTTTTCGAGCCAAAGGGGGCCAATTTTCCCCCTGCTCTTCCAGTCAGTAACACCATTGTTATTCAGCTGATATTATTTATTTGTGCCCCACTGCAGAATTTGACCAAATTAAATGCATAATTTTAGGTTGTTAGCCTCGTTCGTTAATGGTGTAAAAATAACAACTCTATTTTGTAACATGGGTTGTTTTACAGATTCCACCCAGGAGAAAGACCATCAAAAGACCTTAAGGAAGGGTTCAATTACACCTTGTTCCCCAGATGTGGTAAGAATTTCATCTCTTTTTGGTCCCCCGCCAAACTTTGTTGGCAAAGGGGACTATAGAAATGGTATAGCGGTCCGTGTGTGTGTGTGGTGTGGGTGTGTGTGCGTCCACGCAATTATCTTTGGGAACTAAGCAAAGTGTGGAGTCCATCTTCGCAATTAGATGTTATCTCAAGTAGGCGTGGGGTGGGTCAAAGTGGGTTCATGTGGGCATGGAGTCAAAGGTCAAAATGTGGTCAAACGGGTCAATATGGGCAAAATAGGGCTAAATCACTATATAAACGTTGTCAACACAATATTTTTTGATAGGAGCAAGTATGGGTGTCAATCTTTGCACCATTAGATTGTTCACTCAAGTAGGCTGCGGATGAGTTCGGAGGAGGGTCATGTGGCATTGGTCAAAGGTCAAAGGGTCAAAAATAGGCAAAAATGGAGTTTAAAGTGAATAAACCTTATTGTTGTGGGAGGATGATGAAACTTGGTGGGTGCTGGTCAACATTCAGTGCCGAATTTTTGTTTTAATTTTGAAAAAAACAAAAAATTAAAAAACTGAAAAAAATAAAAAACTTAAAAATAAAAGCAATTGATCTCAATTGGGGAGGAAGGAAAACCAAAAAATGTTATGGTCGTTGACTCGTTTGCAATGATTACTATTTTTCAAAAAAATTTATGCCAGTCTGTTCGGGGACCCACTTGGAAATAAGCTCTTTAGGGCTTAAAGGGTGATCCTATGCATATCTGTGCATGGTAATGTCAGCTACTTGTGCTTGTTTTAAACTGTATTTTTAACGCTATGTAATTTTTTGTAAATTATGATATGCTGAATCAAATCAAATCAACTGTCAGCAATATTTTCTAGTTACAGTACTGCTTAAAGTCATTCCCTGAAACATGGTTCATTGGCGGTGAGGGCAAGCACAGTCACGGCCGGTCTTCGCAGAGCGCTGTAACTGCCAGACCCTTGACCCGATACACCTGCACCACTGGCCCTTATTATCTACAGTACAGGGGACAGAAAGGTCTTGCCAAAAATTGAGTGATTCATTCAATGTTCACTCAAAATACTCGAGTGGGATTTGAGCGGGTTTTGGGTGGGATTGAGTGAAAGTTGTAAACCAAAATGAGTGGAACACCATAGTGCTGGGCCCTGTATTGATTTTTAGCTTTGAGTGGGTTTCAGTGGGATTTGATGGGGTTTGAGTGGGATTCTGTATCTTTCACCTCAAGTCAATCAACAACACACAGTTGTGGCTTGGCACACTTACCTCGTGTGGTGACAGGGCAGGACAGGCTATCGGCCACAAAGGTCAAAGTAGGACTCTGGGGTATTTAAGACTTTTGGCTCCTTATTCCTTGAAAAACTGTGCAAACTCGCTCTCTTGCAAGTTTTCCCATTTATTACACAAAAGTTTTCCACCATTTATTCCACAAAATACTGCACAAGTTTCTCTTAGCATTCTCACTGGTTTTCAAAATAACTAAAAAAGGGGGACTGCTACAGGATTCAAATCCCATGCACGTTGTCATAATTATTTGTGCATATAAGAGCTCATTTGCATTATTGCTCTGATTGGTTCATTACTGAAAAGGTAAACTTCTACCGATTCCCCCAATGTCATCTTTTAATGACAAACTGGTATATAATATATGTGGGTACCATAGTGGTGCATGCAAGTACTACACTTGCACTCTGTCTTCATATTTTCTGAGGGATATCACTGAGCTCATTTGCTATTTTCTCCTTGACAGGGGTTTTAACTTGCATTATTTTCTTATTATAGTTTGGGCCTGATGAAGAGATGCCATCTTTCAGAGATGCAGTCACAGATTTATTTAATTGCTGCATTCCTCTCCATCAGAGAGTCTTAGAAGTCATGGCTAGAGGTAGAGGAGGGAAATGAGAGGGAAGAACCTCCAGGGCGGATAAAAAGGATTCGTCCCGTCCGCTTGGTGTTTTGCTTGCTTTATTTAAGGTGTCGAATGTGGACTTTCGCTACTCATTCCCCCCTCTCCTAGCTCCCCACCCCCCTCCCCCCGCCCCACCCCCCCTACACTTCCCCCCCTGGTGAGTTGTTATCTACATAAAAACAATCTTGTCTACACTTAATAAGTTCACAATTGATGCCACATGCAATATGTAGAGTGCAGATGCAGATCGATATGTGAATGACAAGACGGTTGTAAGTGCAATAGCTGCCAGTTGTCAGAAAATGTCCATCAACATACTATCTATGCCAGTCCTTGGGTCATAGTCAATGGTCTTAAAAGGTTCTTAAGCAACACGAATCACTGATAGAACATTTCAAGAGCCAATGACTCAAGGAAGTAAAGGGGAGGGTATTGATCCTAATACGTGGCCACAGCACACAGAGATATCACATAGCAGTTATATGACTTCCAGGCCTTGTGCTACTCACCAACGAGATATAATATGGGGCTAGGCATGTGGATTTCTCTGTTCAACTGGAGTTATCTACTCTAGTCTGTGGATAATGTGACAAAGTGTACATTGGTCAAACTGGCAGATCATTGAAAAAGAGACCGTATGAACACCAGAAAGCGATTCAGAGGGGGCAACACACAAAAATTGGATATCACTGAGCTGTGTGGATCATGGACCAAAATAACAATTGACTGGGACAAGACTAAAATTATGGACAGACAGACAGACAGAAGACAGAAACACTATTTTGACTGAACCAAAACTCATGGACAGTTTTGTAATCAAGCTATCCCCTAAAACTTCCAGGGACGTTACTTTGCTTCTGATTAATGGCATCGCTAGAGTGTCGAAAATCAGCCTTCCAATTTGGAATGCCTCTAGGGAAAGATTATTTTTTACTCCTCTTGGTGTCAGGTTTACGGAAAACCCCCCATATTTTAAGTACGAAGTCTGTTGGTTTGAAACTTTTTTGGTATCAAGTTTGAAGTTTTTGCTAATCCCTTAAACCTCCTCTCCCAACCAATCAAGTTGAGTATTGTTAAGTGCAATGTAAACACATTTTCAGGTTTTAAACTTTGTTCTGGGGGGAGAGGGGACCCAAATTACCACATTTAGATTGTATCCTTCTTTTTGAATGAGCATGGGTAATTTGGACCAAATTCTAGTGAGTTGAAAGGTTCGTGGTCTGTAGAGATCATTTATTAGGGCAGTAGTTTGGTTGGTGGTTGCACTCGAATTCTGTAATTTATTTTATATTTGGGGGAGCAGTTTGCGAAATTCACACAATAAAGGTGCATTTTGTGATTCCAGCACTTCTGTTAATCATGTTCAATAGATATCCTTGCGTAGAGCTTATTCATATCTTTAGCTGATCCCCACCGTGCAGTTTGTTGTTATACATAGAACTGCTGTTTATCACATAAGCCACTATGCTTCATTTCGTCGTTTGCAGACAGAAATACCAAAATTATGATATTTTTACAGATTGACCGAATTTGCATGTAAGATTCGACTTACACATGATTACTAATGTTAACGGAACGGTTCCAGATGATATAAAATATCAACGTTTTTTTGACTTCACCCTCCCCTGATGCACCCACCCTGCCCCTCATGATGGCACCCTGCGCCCTCACGGATGGAACCCCACCCTTCCCTCCCCGAAGTGCATCAATCCGCCCCCCCATCCCCGGAAGCGCTCCCCGATGCTGCACCCAGTCCCCTTCCTATGATTCCACACAAGATGTATGGCTAGCAGTTTTTCATGTAGCAACAGGAATTGTGCATCGATGAACCGTGTAGCCAATACAGCAATATGTCCATATTTAATTAGACTTTCATTTGCATACTAAGCTGCATTGTTCAGGAACTTTCAAATGACAAAAGTAGAGGGCACCATAATAGGTTTTCGTGCAGCAGGGGGGGGCAGGACACCAAAGTTTAATGCATAAATTGGGGACGGGTTATTTTGGGTGCCTTCCTGTAGAAAACATTAGGCAAATATTCAGCAAAGTTTTTTTTTTTTGGTGTGACCATTTCTTTTTTTAAACCAGATATGCCCAGTGAGGTAAATTGGCACAGAGAAAGAAGAATAATTTCAGGAGGATTTATATGGCGCTCACCAGGTGAGCACCAACTAGATTTTTAGTAAAAAAAAAACTGATTATTTGATTTTGACGCATTTTACAAAATCCCTCAAACTGACAAAGCATTTTAAAATTCGCCGTTGCCTATCTCCCCTTCTCTACATGTTTACATACAGCAACCAAAAGTACGAGCAATACGTAACGTTGTTATTTCAGCTGTATCAGAGACTGCTGGAATTTCCCAATTTGACAACAAGGCTATTGTGGATCAGAGTTCATGCAGTTGTTTATAGCGAAGCCGGGGCTATGAGATAAGTACATAGGAATCGCGGGGTTTTTCTGATGCAAAAAACCTGTCGGGGAAAAAGTTTTAAATTACTCTCTTACTGCCTCCTTATGGATATTCCGATTCCGGGGTGTTATTATCACGGAATACTATATAATTATTAGGACAAAATAAAGCAATAATGAGGTATTATGAAACAGTTTTCTACAGGTTTTTGATGCGTGTAGAATTGTATAAAGGAAAATTTTCAGGATTACTTCAGTGCCTCGTCAATTTTTTTCATTTGTGCTGTTATTGACGCAAAACATCTCGGTTAAGTACACTGACATAAAATGCACATCCGTTACAAATAAGAATCAGTGATTTGGTATGGATTTGTAAGTCAATGTGAGTAAATTCCAGTTTTAAAAATGAGTGATGGGCCCCGAATAGCTTTATATTAATCTTTGACCTAGTACCACGACCACAACCCCAATATGGAGGAGTGTTAGTAGAGGGTTATACGGCAATCACTGTGCAAAGTGTGCAGGAATGTAGAGATGCGATTCAAAGGTTAGTCCGTTCCCGGCCAGAGTACCCAAAGCAATGTTTCAATTACGATCAAGAAAAACTTGCAAGAATCTCCGATACTTGGCCTAAAATGATTGTAATATAGCTGGCGAGACAGCTGGCCGCGGGCGATGGTGGGATGTGTGTGGGGGAAGGCATTGACTGGGCTAGCCCGAGGTTGCTACTCAGCATCCTGCTACGATATCCATGTTATTTGCAGCTAATTTGAGTTTGTAGGGAGACCGGGCAATGTAATTTGAGGTAGTAGGGATTTCAATGTGAAATTTCCATTTGCACACAACGCAATCATGTCATTGAGTGCAATGCATGCAGGGACGCCGCGTGTGTGGTGTACAAGACACCAGTCAGTGAGAGGGTAGTCTGCATGCTTAGCCATTGCCATGATAGGCCTAAAGAATTCGTATTCGGCATGGACATATCCAGATCTCTGTTTGTAATTATGTTTCTAATACGTGCGCCACTGCGTCCCTGACATATTTGTAGGAACTTGGGCAGTAATTTGTGTTTTTTTAAACTTTTTTAATTATTTGAGTAATTCAATAACCATTTTGTGCAATTCAACAGAAACTATGCTCACGGGGCTTGCCACGATATCCAAAACATCATCGGGGCACAGGGCCTGGCACTGTGTCCACGAGATCATACAAGCATGCGCCAAAACCATCAGGATAGTGTGTTGGTGTGCCCAGGTGTCTCAGACCCGTTACTTAATCGAATACGTCCCACACCCCTGGCGTGCAGTGAAGGAATTTTGCATATCCGATGTACAGTTTCAAAAAATATAGCGATTACGCTGATTTTTGCATATTAATTATCTCCATTTGAATATGTAAATTTGCCCAACATATGATTAAATACGGCCAAAGGTCACGAGGGTCACAGAGGTCATAAACATTTCCCCCACACCCACTCTTCCCACAAGTTACATCATAGTAGCCCTTACGAAACTCCAACTGTGCAATGGCAGCAATATAAAGGTTCACATTTTGACACACACAGATTACCACACAGACATACGCACCAAAGTAATCCCATTGGCCCTTCTGCAATGCTTGCAGACAAACACAAAAATAACAATGTACTTCAAAATCTGCATCCAGCCTTTAATGTCAAATCACTGGACTTATAACTGAGGAAAAGGAAAGATAGTGTTAAAGCTTGTTTTTCATTTTCTCAGTTTTGTTAATTCTCTATTTGCAGGATCCGATGAATTTGTAAAAGCACAAAAGAAACTGGTACAAAAGAGAATGCTGTACTCTTCGAACACTATTCTACCCACTATTGGAGATGATACAAAGAATGAAAGAAGGTCAGGTGAGATGTGGGGGAGCATTCTGAACTACGGAGGAAGGAAGGAATTACACTATATTCAGGATAAGCAAGGGGAGGCCTAGAGGTAGTGTTTTATATGACAATTCGCTAAGGCATAAAAAAAAATGTTTGTTTGCTGGAAACAAGAATTCAATATAAACCCCTCCTCATTAAATCACGACCATAAAAAAACCAGCCAACTTGGAGAAGTTTATTGAAAATAGCACCAAAAATTAAAAAAATATTCTGCGGACCGACCCCTGATTTTCTCCACAATTAAAAAAAATATGTTTTGACCAACACAAAGACAAAAAAAAAAACAAAACAAAACAAGGACAATAAGGCAACTACAACAGTAAATA
This sequence comes from Ophioderma brevispina, assembly GCA_023653785.1. NCBI lineage: Eukaryota > Metazoa > Echinodermata > Ophiuroidea > Amphilepidida > Ophiodermatidae > Ophioderma > Ophioderma brevispina. The sequence continues at coordinate 6,894 of JAMKCH010041289.1, forward strand.
AAGATCTTTGCTATGTCATTGAAAAAAAAGCTTGAAATAGTAGCATAATGGTGTTCAATTTTAGAGTTTAAACCTTGAAGATTTAAAAAAAATTTAAAAAATTAATACGGCCATGATTATTTTTTCTCTCTTACACCAAACAACATCTATTTTTATGCCTAATACTAATATAAATCTCAGTGCAGCCGCTAGATCAATAGATGTAGCGAGGAAAATAGATTACAAAACCTAAAATTTTCAATAGCTTGGTGTTCATGAAAGTGGATATTTAAAAACCCAAAACCACAAAGTTTCTTCTCTATTGACACCATAGACCCAGAATTGTGCAGACAAAAGAGTTCAAGGGTTTTATTTTCCTACAAGGAACATATCACGTGATTAAGTTCAGCCTACTATATTTATAGAATAAAAGATGATATTTTTTGTTTGGCATACACAATTCTCATTCTTATTTAGAATGGTGTAATTTTTGCTTGTTATCGATATTTATTTGTCAAAAAGATTCTAACATTTTGTTATTAATTTAAAATTATAATTGCACCACTCTTGAAAACAAAATGTTTAATCCAAGGAACCAGATTCATCGCGCGGGTGATCGTCACGCTGCGTAATTGCATTTGCGTACAAACGTAAAAGCACGACGCAGTATATAAACGCGCCGCTGAGCGTTGTAACGATATTCGACTACAAGCGTAATATGATTGCAATCACTATCCTTCTTTACCCAGTAATGGATTGGGAGGAGCTTTGACCTAATCCAACACATTTATTGTACAAGAAAACCACGCCACTGAATAAGAATTTGAACATCATACATATTGGGTCCATTGTATTGGTCTTTTTCATTGCAAGTTTCTTGAGGGTGTGCATTTAAATTGACACACCCTTACTAGAAAACTTTATGGGAGTGTCAGGAAAAGACAGATCGAAAAACTTTTTCTGACAACATTATGAATTCGGAAACTTCACAGAATACGATGAGCTTTATTCCATGAAGGTTCCGAATTCATAAGGGGGTCAGAAAAAAAAAGTGGTTCGCACATGGGTCCGAGGTTACGGAAACTCCCATAATACATGTGTACTTGTATGTGTGTCAGATAGGTTTTAAATGACCTCACTAATTTCAGATGATTCCTTCATTGAAGGCTGACTCAGAGATTTCGAAATATAATATTTTTGTGTAGAAATTAAAAATAGACAACTAGAACTAAAGATAGTAACCTAAAATGCTTAATTCGTAAGTTAAAGATGAATCGGATGTTCATTTTCATGCAGTGAACATATGCATAGTATAACAATGCCATATACCGTGTATAACAAAATTTCCGGATCCGGAATTTTATAACAAAGGTGTGATTTTCTATATGAAGGACTTTGATTTGATTTTAGTTATTTCACACAGTGATTATTATATGGAAAAGCATTATGTATATGCAAAAACATGATTTGTTTGAAAATTGAGTGCGCCCTCATCGGGAAATCTCTGAGTCAGCCTTTAAGTGACCTCTTTTAATTTCCACAGGTACGTAACATCCAGGGTGATTACATCAAGGCACCACCAATAGAGGGCACAGTAGTTATTAACATTGCTGACTTGATGCAACGCTGGACTGCAGATAAACTGGTTTCAACTGTAAGTACAATGTCTAGGGTAAATTTATGGAATGGTGTAATATTGTAATGCAGTTGGCTACTCAACAGGTACTTCATAGGTACTCCTGAGAAGAAATTGGCTGTGTATTATAAAGCAATATTTTTTTTGAAGAGCGCTCCAATTTTCTAAATATTTCGAGATTTTTGCACAGTTGCATTGGTAATTGGCTAGTAAACAATACCTGTGAATGGTAGAGCTCAAAATTCTCTATGTGTCGCTAAGTAAGGAATTTTTTAATTAGAATAATTAATATCGGAGATCTCTGATATAATTTAACGGCTGCTGGAAATGTCCTTCCACAATGAAGTATCCGGGAAATTGCACCATGTACGTGCCTACGCTCATCCATTAGTTGTTCCGTAGGTTCAGAAAAGTTAAGTGGAGGTTATTTTCGTGAGGTGCCACTATTTCATCGTGGACGGACATAAATTTCGCGTTTCCAGCTCCGCCATTAAATTACAATCAGGGATCCCAATTCTAATTACAAAACGCTTGATTTATAACAAAAACCCATTTCCGAGCATTGTCATTTGCAAGTATATTTAAATACATTGCGATACACAGGGCCAGAAAAAATAATGCACTACGAGTTACATCATTTGTGAAACTATTTATCATCAGTCAGCACTATGAATAGATTCACACCAGTCACCTGGAATTTTCTATAACTATCTGATAAATAAATGGTACCACAAATTATGTCATCACCAACCCAAATATTGAATGCTTTCTGGTCCCTCCTTGTAGACTTGACACAAACCACATCAATTTCATTTGCATTTCCTGGGACCTTAATGTCTTCAACATAGTGTATTCATTATGTAAATTGAATAGCAATGAAATCTTGCCTTTTATTTATTTTACAGAAGCACAGAGTGATGATGCCACAGACTGCTGATCAGAAGCAGAGTATTCGTCAGTCAATAGCATTCTTTGGCCACCCAGACCACGGTGAAATGATCACTTGTATTGATGGATCAAATAAGTATCCTCCTATAGAGAGTGTGGAGTATCTTAAAATGAGATTTAATGCGACTTATTCATAAGTGTATAAAATGAAATGCGCAATATTTTTGGACAGTTACCATGCATTAAAGGAGAACCCATACAACGAATAATATTAAACAATATAAACTATAAAATAATTATGACCACATATCGAGTGGTTTCATAGAAAACGGAATTATATAACCCTAACAATGAATTAAAACCATTTAGTCTGACCATGTGCTATTTAAAATCGCGCTAGTGTATAACGTGTTATGCGATACGACCGGCACGTTTAGGTCATACATGCCTTAGGAAACACACATTATGAAGCATCATGCATGAAGATGTATGATGCTACTGTGCCTTCCATATCGCATAACACAAATACATATCCCATATACAGTAGTGCAAATTCAAAGTAGCGCGTGTCAGGACAAAATGTTTTATTAGTTTTATGGTTAGTATAATTCTGTTTTCCATGAAACCACTCCATATGTGTTCAGTAATTGTTTTTATAGCGTATATTGTGTAAGTTATTCTTGATACAGGTTCTCCTTTAATATGTCAATTCACAGTTCATCGGCGCCCCATCACATACTGTCATATTTCACATTTTTGAGGATTTTGCTAAATTTTGCCCAATTACCTAGTTTGTCAAGTGTTACCAATCCATAAATTTTCTAAACTGACTTTGCTTTATCAGTTAGTTTATAATGATAGATTTTTGTCTCTTTCCTCAAAATTTTCATATACTTATTTCATATACGGTTGTATTTTTAAAATTGCCATTCTTTTGCAGGATTTTATATAGTATTCTGTTTGCCAATCCCAAATAAACAATTTCACATACAGATCTATTTTAACATATTTCTATTGTTCTTATGTAAACAATGTAGTTTTTTCACATAGTGATCTATTTTACGTGCATTGAAACGTAACAGTGTAATATAGGTTGTACATGCATTTTGCAATATTTTAGTTTTTCACACACAGATTTATAACTTTTTTAGCCTAATTCAGATTTTTTAATATACATCAGAATTTAAAATGTTTTCTTCAAAACAGTTAAGTCTAGATGTTTCCTTTAGCTGTATAGGAGATATAAAAAAATTTTGCGGTAGATTTTAAATTGCGATTTTCTCTGAAATCGTGTTTGTAAACTATGAGATTATGTGATGTGGGTGATGATCTATATAGTGTGCTTAGAACGTATATACACACTACATTGCATCGATTCATTTTATGAGCAGGTGTGTGCTTCTTTTTGTAGAATAGTACTGCAATAATTTTCAATTTTTTTATTAAAATTTGAAATTGCCTCAACTTTCAAAAGCTCCTATGTGGCTATTAACTGGCAACATCCAAATGTCCCTTTATGTTTACTTGCAACTCAAATGTATTAAAACTAATGCAATTATGAGAATAGATTTGGCTTTACCAAAAAAATCCTATGAGAATGGTTACTAAGCTTATGACTTTTGCTACCAACAGTTCTGATGTGGAAAAACCCATCTGCGCTCGGCCGGACCCAAACCAGATGGTTTTTTTTTTCAACAGTTGTGTGCGTGGCCATCTCCAGGAAAGGATTAAAAATATTCATCCTTGTTGCCTGGGGAACTAAGTGGTTTAAAAAATTTCAAAACAGTTCTGATGAGAACGGATTTTGCACTAACATGTAGGGTTCTGGAAAATGTGTCCATTTTCACATAATGAGCTTTTGATTTCAAGGGTTAAATGCACATGGAGTTTTTTTCCTGCCCGGCGATAATGTTCTATAATAACATTGTGATGTGATAAAGGAAAATAAGTCTGAAATCGACCAAAATCAATAGTTAATTTGGTTTTTGGTATTTACTTTTTAAGCTTTCATTTAGTGAAAACTCCATGATAAACATATGGATCCCAAGATCGTTATTTTGAATATTCAAAGACAAAAAACAATTAAAGCATGTAATGGGTCAATAAAGAACATTGAAAAAAGTCATCACTTGACATCTTTTTCCGTAGTAATTTTTAAAACAAGTTCATCATTTGTGAAAGCTGTCTCATACCCCCCCCCCCCCTAAATGTAGTAGTAAAAGGGGCATTTTGGAGCCACAGCCTCGTTCCCCCCCAACTTAAACTAAAAATTTTGAGTTTTTTTTATATATGGTCAAAGGTTAGTATGTGTGCAATTTTACGTGCACATTCGATCTGATTTTCACATTAATACTGTACAAAAATCTCCATTGGAAGGACAATGCATTGTTTGGGAAGCTACTGATATCTTCTCTTGTTATTATTTACCCCATGCAGTTGAGAAAATATCAGATGCTACCACCACCCCGATTAAGAATGGGCTATTTTTCATGGCGCAAAGCACAGATTACTTGTCCTTTTCACGAATAAATAAACCTTAGGATTCTACGGTGCATTCAATTAACATTCATGTCTATTTAATAATTTTCGAAAAGGAAACAAAGATGAATAAAAATCATGAATGGTGTTTGGTAGGGACTATGACCTAATCTTTTAGTGCAGAAACAAAAAGTTGGGATCTTGGTTCTGCACAAGATGTTAGGTAACAGCTTACCAAGCAACTTATCTACATGAGTTTAGTTCACATTTTGTTTCTTTTCAAATAAATGATGAAATTATACAGTCAAAAATTATTGAAAACTCACAGTAGAACATCAAAGTTTATTTTGATCGCGAACTAGGCCAGCTCAATCTAAATGGCGGTGAAATATTTTCAACTGCATAGCAGTAACAAATGGCTCTGCAGTTCCAAATAAAAAAGGGGAATCTGAAGTGCTTTGTACCGGGTGGATTTACTTATCAATCGCCCCGTTATTTGTCGGAGTCAATGAATCATGCTGTACATCCATTGGTCACTGTTATTCAGGACAAAAATTGAGATGACATTCTATTCATTTTCATGAAATGTGCAACCTTTACAATGACAATACCCATTAAATAGTAATTATCATATTATTAAGTAATTATAGTGTAACAATGGTTTACTTCGGCAAAGTATGTACGTCAAAATTAACAATATTTCCTTTGATCCCAGGCCAAGTTTCTTCCTTTTCTATTAATTTTTCAGTTGGAAAAATAACTTCTATCAGTTGATTTTTATGGAACATTGACCCTTTGGAAATTACAATCATAATATTTATAAATAATAATAACCCTTTGGGAATATGGGAGACCCTAAGGCATAAAAAATGTTTGTTTTGGCGTAACAGAGAAAAATATAAGGTTTTTATTTTTTTTATTTTTTGTGAAAAAAAATTGTAGATCTTCTCAATGTTTTACTCTACATGAATACAAATGCTACTATGTAAAGCTTTTTTTCAATGACATAAGCAAAGATTTTACTTGTTGTAGTTGCTTTGTTGTCTTGTTTTGTTATTTTTTCTGTCTTTTTTTTTTTAATTGTGATGAAATATGGGTCCGGATCGCAGAATATTTTTTTTTTATTTTGTGCTAATGGATAAAACTTTTGAGTCGGCAGATTTTTTTGTTAGGGTCTGTCGGGTTATGCCAAACAATTTTTTATACCAAACATACTACTGCAGTTGTAAGTCTACAAATTGAGACTCTGTTATCTCAAAATATTCATTTTTTAATGATATTGTTATAATGCCCTTTATCATGTGATTATTGAGGGCCATTTGAGCTATTAAGAGCATAAAGAGCCCTGCATCACAGAAAAGCTAATTATTAAATGTTTCTCTCATGCAAATATGATGTCGGAAAATTCTGGAGGTGCTCCTCGAGCTAATATTAACTATTAGATCAAAAGGAATGTGAAATTTTGCCAAATGACCTCCCAATACGCTGTGTTCTATGATGCTACTATGCATTGATGTCAAACTATCCATACTGGATGTCTAATTTCCAAATTGACATGCCAGACTACACACTGTGGTCTCTGTGCCATCTTGTTGAATTGACATCCAGACGACACAGGAACACCACACCACTAAATAAACTAGGTGGTAT
>JAMKCH010041290.1:0-25629 GCA_023653785.1 Ophioderma brevispina
GATACGAGTCCACTTGCTTCATTCAAAGGACGCAAGGTTTCTGGTCCCTTGCAACTACCCCGCGAGTCCTCGGGGCGCTGTCCCGCGTTCCCGCTACAATTCAAACAGGAGGGTCATGGTTACATTTCCCACTCCATGTACGTCTTTGCCTGTCAAATTTTAAAAACCCATGGTTTCGAGGTTGATATAAATCGCTCCATACTCGATTATAGTTTGTCCAAAACTTTTGTAACAATCTGGATCAGGGTTCGATCAGTGTTGTAACGCCCTCGTAGATTGTTAATCGTAAATGCTTAAAGTGATATCGAGTGTAAATAGGTGGCGCACTATTACGATTGCACCTGCGACTTAGCTCTATTGCACCCGTTTTGACACTTAGAAACCTATGATTATACTCCTTTACATCTGGCCAGACGAACTGTAACCCTGACATTGGTAGGGTGGTAGACCGAATTTCTGGTGCTGTACAGTTTTGCACAATATATCTGCATATAGGCTGAAGACAAAATATCGCGAGCTGAGAATTCCAAGGTTATAAACTGGATTTGGGATATGGATATAAACAGTACTAAAACAACAAAGAGTTTTTACCGGAAGTGTGTCCCTTTGAACAAGTTTTATTAGTCGCTAGAAGCGTTTAGGAAATGTTTGTGGTGAGGTTAATATTTTTTCCCACTCCTTTCCACCCTTAAATATCATTTAAGCGTAAAAGCAAATGTATATTTCAAAAATGTTCCTTACCACAAAAAACCCAAAATGTCAGCTCGTTGACCTGTCATTAATTCACTTTACTAACAAAACACATCTTTAAAAAAAAACCCATTGCACTTTAAACTTGGTAAATGGTTTGATAGAACGGCTCTTCCTGTGCTATATAATTTAGAATACTGCTTTGTTAATAAATACTAACGAGCTGATTCCATAAAAAAGAAAAACATGATTTTGGGGCCACCTTTATAATTACGAAACGTGTAATTCTTGTTAGCTTTATTATTGCTATCTTGGATGTCATGTTTTTTGACTTGTATTTGGCTTTTTCTTGACTTCTTATCTTGATCTGTCATCCCGTCTGTCATGCAACCCTGATCAAATGAGGAAAGTCAGGTATCGCATATACCAACATGGCCTTTATCGTTACCTGCCCCGTAATTCACTCTAAATAGGATTACATATACCAAGTTTATCGAAAACGCCTTGGTGATGGTGTGTTTCTGATAAACCAATCACAATGTGCATAACGGTTCATAAGGGCATGACTAATTTGTGTATTAAGATAATAAGCTTTAAAACGACACATTGACTTCCGCTGTCTGTATTGATAGATTTCATTTTATATCATTTAAAAAAAAATATGGTGTCATCAATGGTGCCGAAATCTTAGCGTTATGGCAGGTGTCCTGTGTGTGTTTCCAAAGGTGATGTTAATGAATGCCTTTGTTGGCACGCACTCATAACAAAAACGCACTTTGTAAACAAAATTGTTATGAACTGCTGAAGCCATTTTGTGGACACGAACAAAAAGGGACACACTTCGGACGCCACTTGTAACAACATAAAAGTGATGAAATTTTCAAAGATCTTCCATTTAAGAACATTATCCCCACGTGAAAAATGTTACGAACTACGTAAGCTCTCTTGTGACAGAACAAAAAGGGACAAATTCGACGCCAATTTGGAAACAAAAGGCATGTGATGAAACCCTCTCATTAAAGAAACACTAACTCTACAAATTATCAACTCGCCCAATACCAACTCGCCATAGCAAATCGCCCCAGATTAATTCGTCACCGTATTTTTAACGCCCCATTTTGACTTGCCCATATAAACTCGCTCCATAACAACTCACCCATACCCAACCTCGCCCCATTATTAATTTGCCCTATCAAACTCTTCCAAATAATCTGCCCGATACCAACTATACCAAGATGAATCTTGATAAACCTTATGATTTAGGTTAGGTTCGTATAAAGCTTCAACTCAACTCAATCAAACTCGCCCTACCACTTACAAATCTTAAAAGAACTATTCATGACGATACTTACAAACACCACGATGGTAACATTAGTAGTTACAAAGCGCGTTAAACTGTTTTCTGTTACTGCTCCATATAGACAGTAAGAGAATGACAACTTAAACACACTGTTACGAATTACATGATAAATTTGTTTCCTCTTTCAATTCACTTGTCCCTATCATAATCGCCCACATATTTCATCTCACTTTACTAACTAAAATATCTTCAGTAACGATCATAAAGGTTCCTTTAAGCTGCTCGATATACAGTAAACATAAGTTACCTTAGTAAACACAAATTAGAGAAGTATGATAAATCTTCAATGGTTGAAAAAACTTACCATGTAGGACATTGCTCGTAAGGCTGCTTCAAATCAATACATACAACTCGCTACACCTAATTCAGCCAAACCCTAACTTTTGGGAATTAAAAAATAGTTAAATATCTTTCCTGACAATATACTTCAGCAAACCACATGGGTATACATTTGCCATAAAGTGTTGGCTCATACTGCTGCTCCCTATACGAAAGAAAGAAAGAAACTCCAACACAATAACAAAATCGCTCCATTACCTACTAGACCCATTCTTAGTGAGCCCATTTCAAATCACCTTACATCAAATCGCCCTACCCTAGCTTTTTCAGACCACTTCACAAATGAAAAAACGTAACATATTTGCCCATTAGATTATAACTTTAGCAACCCACTTTGTTAAATAGTTCTTATAAAGTGAGTTAAACTTTTTAAAAGCGGACAACGCAATAGGTATTTTTTTACAACGCGTGGTTAAGCTGCTGTGCTCTATATCCCTAAGATCCCTCTATGCCATTTTTGCCACTTTTCCCAAATAACGAGGCAACCCGTACCTTGGGTGTAAGGGAAAGTGTTTGTAGATTTAACAACACAATAACCCATATTCATTTACGGTATTGTTTATAGATGTTATTACCTCGGTACTTAAAGGATATAGAGTGCAGCAAGGCTTAACACACTTTGCTAAAAAAATGTGTTCCAAAGTGGGCTGAAAAACTTGTCCCTGTAAAAATAACGGACTTGTAGCAATGTGTTACATATAGTGGGTTGCTAAAGTTAATTATATGGGCAGATTCTTTTGTGTGGTTTTAATTGGTAAGTAGGTTTGAAATAGGGTTTAGAACGATTTGAGTGGGTTGTGATGAAATGGGGATCGATAATAATTGGGCGAGTTACAGTAATGGGGCGATTTTATGGTGTGTGTTGGACGTTTATAGCAATGTTTTACGAGTGGGTTGATTATTTGCATTGGAGTTATTTAAAAACATTTTTAACTGATAAAGTGGGATGAATGAATTAAGGCGGGGCGAGTTGGTATGGGTTGAGTTGAAGCAATCTGACGAAAATTGTCTAAAATCGTAGGAGTTTCAAATTCAAGGCTTTTTATAACTCTCTATGTATTACTTAGTGTAGTGAAGTTATTTACTGCCACATAGAGAAGCAGCAGCTCACGCACTTGTAACAATTTTGTTACGAAGTGGGTTGAAGCTGTCCCTTTTAAAATTTTTAACGGAGTTGTAAAAAACTTTGTTCAAGTTGGATGAAAGCTGTCCTTTAAAACAAAACGCACTTTGTAACAACTTTGTTACAATGTGGTGGGTTGCTGAGGTACATCATCATGTGAAGAATTTTAAAGTATTTTTAAATTGTAAATTGGGTTGAGGTTAAACAATTAACGGTAGAAGGGTTGCTAGGGCCCATTTTTTGCTGTTTGGTCACGTGTATTGTAAACGCTGGAAATATTTTGTTTATTTTTTGTATTTGTATGTTTGAGTGCGCTTGCATTGTCATAAAGAACAGCCACAGCTTAACGCACTTTGTAACAATTGTGTTACATATTGGGTGAAAGCTGTCCCTTTTTAAAAAAAATAAGCACTTTGTAAACAATTTTGATACAAATGGGGTTGCTGAGTACCTCGCCATGGGAAGATATTTAAAGTTTTGTGAAGTTGTAAATTGGGTTGAATTAACACTTACCTGCATAAGGGGACATGTATTAATCTCGGTCCGTATATTTTCCGCTGCATATATGTGAAAATCAGAACTTCTTTAAAATTTTGTCAAGAGCTCTAGGGATCCCAACGGTAATTACGCAAAAAACGGCGCGATGGAATTTGAAATGTTTGCCTCAATACAAGCGCCCAACTAATTATAGACAAATACACCAAAATATATAATGAAAATATATTGCAGCGTTAAAATTACGCGGCCCGAAACACAAAAATGGGCCCTTAGGAGGCTACCCTTATGCGGTGAATTGTTAACTTAGCACTTTTACAAGTTACAATACATTAAATAACTCTCATGAGATATCCTTCACCAACCCATTTGTAACCAAAATGTTAACAAAGAAGAGTTAAAAAATGTAAATGGGACAACTTCAACCAAACTTTGTAACAAAAATTTTACAAAGTGCGTTAGGTGCTGCTGCCTGATCTTTAGAAAACAGTAATGATATATAACACGATAGAGAATTATATAAAAAAATCTTTATGAATAAAAATGTTTTAAATAACCTCCCATGACCAAAATGATTTCAGCAACACACTTTGTAATAAAATTATTATAAGTGGTTGGACTCATACAGGCCTGCTCTATACGGCAGTAAGGGAAAGGAGAAAAAACATCATACACACTAACAAAATCGATCCATACCAACTAGCCCCATTATTAGACGAGTCCCATTTCAACATTACCTCATAATATATCATCCCCCCTACATTATTTCAGACCAATTTACAATTAAAAATACTTAAAAACTCTGCCCATTACGAGATAACTTAGCAACCCACTATGTTACAAAATTGTTACCAAAGTGAGTTTAAGCTGCTGCTTGCTGCTGCATAAGGGAAACTTTCAACATGTTTAAACAAATAGAAAAGGTTCAAAAAACTTGAATATGAGAAAATAATAAAAATTATATTTACTGGGGGTATCCTAGGCACATGCCTAAGTAACGCACAAATGGGCCCTAGCAGGACCCCCTAATGCAGTTAAGTGTTAACCCAACCCATTTACAATTAAAAATACTTTAAATATCTTCCCATGGCGATTTAACTCAGCAACCCAATTTGTAGAAAAATTGTTACAAAGTGCGTTAATTTTTTTTTAGGGACAGCTTAACCCACTATGTAACAATATTGTTAACAAAGTGCGTAAGCTGCTGCTGCTGCTATATATGGCAGTAAGGGATTACCTGAACACCACTAACAAAAAGAAAAAACGTATTAAAACATCTTCCCATTTCATATTTCTTTTAGGACTACTTGGTTGGTAAATGTGATTACCATTTAGGTTTTCATGTGACCGACAGATATGATAATTATAAAATATTATCGTATATTTTGCAAGCATTTTTCCATTGCCCCCCATTTACTGATTCATAAATGATGTCAGAGGTGTAATGCATTAATGAAACACTCAGAATCACACATACCTTAATTATATTTTGTTTTCATTTTTGTCAATGGTGCACTAATCTCGGGTGGCTTCTATAGGGGCCATCGCTATTCAACGCGCAAAAACGAACCTATGGTTTGATTATTTTTTGCGGCAATGCAAAGAAACTAAAAGATAGACAACTAAAAAACCCTTAAATAAACTTAAATATATTGCAGTGTTAAACATCACGCGAACCAAAAAGCCAAACATGGCCCCTAGCAGGTCCTTTACTCTCAACCCTTAAGTTTAACACCACACAACCCCACTTTAATACAACTTTGAAAAAGTAACTTTCAAAATCTTCCATGACTATATCAACCTCACAACCCACTTAATGCGTTAATTATTTTTAAAAAGGGACAAACAACCATGTTGTAAACCAAAATCGTTTTTGTGGTCACAAAGTGCTTCAGAAATTTTTAGTTAGTGTTTAAGTAATCCTTTACCGTCATATACCTTAAAATCCCTAATGCCAATTTTAATGGGCCACTTTCAAAAATCACGGAGCGGGACCCCTGCCTTGTGTTTACAGGAAAATATTAGTACTCCAAGACTCCTGGACCGAGTTGATATGGGATGAGTCTACATGGACACGCATTAGTATGGGCGATTTTGCTAGGGACGAGTATCGAGTTTGGGCGAGTTTGAATGTGGGCAAGACGACGTTAGTGTCTTTAACACTTAGTGACACAAGGGGGGCGGGGGGGTTCCTAGAGGACCCCCCAACATTTGTTTTCGCTTCGGCTGCTGGCCGCTTATACAACCTACGCGTGCGTTTTACTGCGCCGCCATTTTTTGTACTTGTCGACTTTTAAATGCGGCTTCTTTTCATACCAAATAATAAAATCGGGCCAGCCGTTAATGAGATCAATTACGTGGGGGTCCCCTGGAACCACCCCCCCCCGCCCTTCGGCCCTACCGGAAGTCATTTGAGAATATTTTTAAAAATAAGATAAGAAACCGAGAACCAAAAGCAAATTTTTGCTGATATAAAAGTTCTACACCTACATGTAATAAACATTAATTAGTAACATTACAAGTATTAACCCATTTATTGTTGCTGAAAACAAACAATTTCATATGTACGTGCCAAACCGTTACTGTACACAACTCTATGGGGAAAATGAATGACGTGTGTATTTTGTCACACCCGTAAAAATACAGGATTCCCTAAAAACTGCTGGTTTTGTGTTTAAATATAAGTAAATTTTTTGGGTCTCTCTAGAATAGATATCACATAAAATAAGTTTTCAAAATGTTTTGATTAAGCACAAGGCTCATTTTGAATTTTTCCGCTCTTTTTCCCCCCCATTTTCGCGTCTTTGAAAACATCGTTGTGCCCCTAATTATGTACGCCCAAAACTAACAAATCTCATTTTTTTTCTTGATTTGGGGTTGTCTTTGATACCTTCTCACCGTGGTATATGAATTTCCGTTCAAAATTCCGTGATCGGGAAAGTGGTTTCCCTTAGGGGGTGGGGGGGTCCCATGGAACCCCCCCCCCCATTGTGGCACCAACGCGGAGTGAAAAACAACCCCGTTGGTCACTTAAGTGTTAATGGACATCTTTGAAGATTTTCGTCAAATAGATTTTGACTTACACAATTCGCAGCTCGAAGCTTCCCTTTTTTGTTTTTTGGTGCAAATGAGCTATAACCAACGACGCAGTTTCGTAAAAACTTCGTGGGGAGTAACGCCCTTAAATGGAAAATCTTTCGAAAATTTTAATCACTTTTAAATTTTGTTATGAAGTGCGTCGAAGTTGACCCTTCTTTTGTTCTGTCCACAAGAGCGATCTACCGCAGTTCGTAACCATTTTGTTACAAAGTGCGTTTTATCGTTATGAAGCGCGTATAGCCAACACGACCCTTTCTTACATGTTCCACACCATAATGGTACAATACATAACATATTCAACATCCTTTTGTGTAAACAGGGTTACTTATTTACATAGCCTATACTGTACGGTTTGAAAGCTTTGTTCTGACTAAGTGTTAGTCACCAGCCAGACAAAAAAAGCACAATCGAGCCCTAAAGCACCACCCTCCAATGTTTTTTTTTTTTCTTTTTGTACATTTTAGCAAGCACCAAATGTTGGACCATCTTTCGTTGCAAAATTTTCTATTGTCTACTAAATCCTGGACCTTATTATCAAAAATATACAGTATGCTTTGTGTTTTTAGGTAAAAAAATGCTGTCCTTGAATCATGACAGAGGACACTGAACTATCATTGTTATCCTGAGTTTACAACAATAATAATCGTAATTTGGAATTTGCCATGATATAAATAAGAAAAAGTTTAAAAATAACCAAACAACAAACACAGTCCCCGCCAAGTTATCCACTCATAGTGTCAACATCATACAAAATTCCAACCAATCGTGGGCAGTTAAGTGTATTTCTGACAAATTCAAATAAACTTTATCACCAGCCTTCCCTTGTAATCATTAGGAGATATTCAATTCCTTTAATTGCACTTTGATTGTTAATGCGTAGAGAGACCGCCCAAGAAACGTTTCAGATGCTTAAGGGCACATTAAAGTAAAAAAAGATACTCCAAGAAAAAATCTACAATTTTGAAATTGAAATGCAGTTTTCTGGAAATGACCATTTGGTTCATATGCAAGACTAATTAGAAAGGTGGGTAACCCCATTGATATTTTTATTCCTCCAAATGAAATTTAAGTCTCGCGAACATGATTTCTTTTTTATGTTTTTGAAACAAAACATCACCAACACGTAGTGACCAACACTAACATCACACAACACACAACCCTCTCTCTCTCAATCCCTCACTCCCTCCTCTCTCCTCTCTCTTCACTCTCTCATCTATTATTGGTCATTTGGGACACGTTATAGCTTCTATACTCCAAACCGATGGATCGATTTTAACTCCTACCTCAAAATTTGTAATTGGGTGTTTGTGTTGATATGCCTTCCACTTGAGGCATGTGAGGGAGAAAACATCCAATCATGATCGGGTCACGATCGCCTTAAGAGGGACCCGGGAAGAAAATTAAATATGTTAATAACTATGGGTGTATGTTGGAGATTTAAATTGGCACGTGCTGGGGAAAAGGAAATCGGGCCGGTTTTAACGCAAGGTTTTTCACAGAAGGAATGAAATTTTTGGGAAGAGGAAACATACCGGCAGTAAGCCATGGGTTGTTGGGGTTTTGTGATGAAAAGAGTTATGTGTAGCGAATACGTGTTCGGAGAAGAGGACACAAGAAAAGTGACGTTTAGCTCAAAGGGGAAATGATACAGCGATTGATTTGTGGTTATGGGAAGGGGGAACACAGAAAATTGCGCTCTGACAGAATATTATCGTGATTCCGGGCATTGCAACACAGGTTGGTGGTTGCAGAAGTGGATAAGAGAAAGGGAAAAGTGGTGAGCAAAAGGACACTCTGCAGGAGAGGAGGAAGTATGGAGGCTGAAAGAAGAAGAGACAATCAAATATTTTTGAGACGAGAGTTGGGGAGCTGGTGGTGGGTGCCTGATGTGGCTTGCCATAAGTGAAGTATGTTGGGAAAAAGAAAGGTAGGCAGAGTAAAACAAGGAGACATACGGGGTGGTGGACATTCAGAGGTGAAGGAAGGCTATAGTGAGAAAGAAATCGTTACGGATAAGAATAAAAGCGATGTAATAAGAGGGAAAGAGCGAGCAAAAGAAGTGGTGCGCAAAGGACATATTAAGGAGGAGGTAAAGGGCCGAGAGTGAGTTGAGAGAGAATCCAAACAAGGTGTATAAGATTGTGACGCAATGAAAAAGATGTGGAGAGATGTCGAAGGGAATATCCTATGAGGGGAAGTGATGGAGAGAGTTGAATTTCAGTGAAGCAGATAGAGGTAGAGTCTTGAAAGAGCATATGAAGAGAATCATGAATGCGGAGAATGAGTGGGATCAGAAGGGGAGACATCTGATGTGGTGGAAGGGCCAGTTAGCGGGACAGCCGGGAGGGAGGCGTGGTGAAAGCAGCAGAGAAATGAAAAAAAGGAACCGGGCTCTGACCCCTCGGAGGTTAGTGAGATGTAATGGGTGCACATTATTTGATGGAGGATATATGATTAAAATAAGAGAGGTGAGTGCGAGCGGCGCATGGTGCACATTAATTGACTCGGAGTACATATGAATAAAACTAATGATTAAATAAGGACCTATTTTGACTGCATCAAAATACTTTGTTACCGATGTAGGGGGCGATGTAGAAGGTCAACGTCCATTGCCTTCATTGGGGCCTGACCTTGTTTCCCCCTACTTTCTTAAACGCAGCATTGTGAACAACTAAACATATTCCTTGTTTTCTGATCCTATGAGCTCCTCCAATAATAGTGCAACATTTTTTATCTAAATAGGAGTCCAACTTAGAGTTGACCCTTACAACTGAAAGATTCCGTTCTTTATATTGATTTTTGCGTTTTTTACTAGTCCTTAACTCTTAAACTTTACGCGGTACGATAGTACAACACTATACCTTTTCCTGAACCTTGTAGTTAGACAAATAAATAGGTATGTTTTTCAGCACAATTGATATTATCGATATATGGGCTATTCGCAAAAAGTGGACTCCACTGTCAATTCGAAAAATTGAAAAAACCAAGTCGCACAAAAAATTCTTTATCATACTTTTTTACTTACTCACCATATCAACATCATGGGCAACAAAAATTTATGAACCCCACTATTCTATATTTTTACATTTGAACCTCCAAATTAAGTTGTGTTTTCCCCTTTATCTGGGGCCTTGATAATTACGATATATCCAATAAAATGCTCTCGATAAAATTTTGATTTTAAAATAAGAGTCCTTATACTTGAATGGTATTATTCAATTGTAATTAACTTCTGTAACTGCGCTGGCTCCTATGCTTTTCAAACTTGTATAATCAGCGATTTACCTCTAACAACAACTAAGACAATATGGCTACGCCGACGATCTTTCGCTTGGCCCTCCTCCACTCGCCACAACCGAACGGCTCGATCCCCAGGCGACAGAAGGGCGGCACTACCCGCGAAACCCACGCCCAAACAAAATCCCCAGAAGCACAGGACACCCCATGCCCAGAGTTACCCGCTAACGCACGCGCTAGACCCTGGAACACACGTAAGCAATGAAAGGTGGAGGAGCTCAGCCTGACTCGTGGGCTGGGCACTGACAGAAGCTAGAAAGCACACTACTACAAGACATGGCCCACTTGCATCATATCTCACGACCTGTGAGACTGTAAGCTGAGCGAGCCAAGACCACCAGCCTAACTGCCGTCCAACCTCAACAACCAACGAGGCTCAATCGCCATCGCCAGCTTCAAATCAACTCAATCGGAGCGTGCCTCTGCCATACAATCCTACACAACCTACTTGGGAGTTAAGCTGACCGGCAGCTTACCTACCGGCAGCACCTCAGTCCGTATGCTCCAAGGTATCTTCGATAAATAACCAACCTCCTGTGCCCACTTGCTGGATCTTCATGTGGGTGGCCAGCCCAAAGACCCTACGCACCACTGGTTTGGCTCTGGTCACAGCATGCTGAATTGCCAGCCCAGCATGGTGCAACGGCTCCACACAAAGAAGGCTGGGACATGTACTCAACGAGCTTGAGACCCATCACTGGCTGCCTCCGTCCTACTCCATCTGATTCCACAGTGCTTTCCAGGCATTGCACCTGCAGTACTACGGAGAGACACACCACTCATGCACACAAACTAGTGAATACGGCCCTGCTGGACTACAAGCACCTGCTGCATACCAGCTCATACCACCGTCAAAGAATCACAACAACCAACTCGGCCAACAGAGACTAAAGCGCCTCCTCACCGACCTTTCTGCCCGACACGCCGCGCTAACCTCTCCATTCCCCACATTCACATCCTTACAGACATGGAACACTCTCTGGCTAGATACTCACGACTCGAAATCAACTCTCTATTACACCTAAGACAGACCTTACCCACACCTGGCAGCAATCTCCCACGAATGGGTCACCTTAACCGACTGCCGCACAGGAGTCGGTCGCATCCCAGCTTCAATGCATCCAATTCCACCGATGGGGGCTGCGTGCCATCTCCGCCTTCCAATGTGGTTGTCTCCATACAGACTGTGGATTCACAATTCTATAGTGCCCTACCTTCTCGTCACCGGCGGACATAGATTTCTCAAACCCCAACCATCAACAGTGAGTGGCTCCCACGCTTACCAACATTTTTAGCTGCTGCCTCGTACGCATGCAAGAAGAAGATCTTGAGAATTCTGCAATTCTTACGTAATGGTGTGAGACATATCAGAAATGCTTGTGGCGACAGTAATTGCTGATAGAGACAAATTAGTACTTTAAACGGCAGTCTTTCTTATAATTCTATTTTTGTGTCTTTGAATCGATCTTACGAACTTTTCAAACAAGACAAGGTCTTTCTTTTTCAATTCTGATAGTAACCTGGTTTTTCTGATGGACCTTAAATTTAATTGCTTTAGAAGCAATTTCAAACCTCCTTTTAAAATTCAATATTATTATTTTTTTTATTTTTTTTATTTTTTGTCCTTTTTTTACATTTCTGTTTTTTTCAAGATGTTGGTATTGTACGTAATTACATCACTAAATGCCAGTAATAAAGCATTTTCTAAATCCACTTTCAAAACATGCCAAAATAACTATACAGTGAATACTTAAAACAGGTGGCTTTTTGCCAAACGGATGACAAAAATGTATCTTCCAAATTTCCAATTAGATCAATTTGTCCTTTTATAAATCATATCGTATATTCTCCTTAAATTATACTTTTCCAAATCTACTGCTTTCACTCCGTAGTAAGTTTTGTATAGTGTCTCCAATTGTGCCCTTATATACTGACCCATGTCATATTTGTAATCACTTTATTTTTTATTTGAAATCGCATTAATTCCACAGAGTAGCGGTTGCCATTTTCTCTTCCTTTTCTTGGCTGGGGACTTCTTTGTAGAGAATCACAGATCCATATTTCCTTCTTTTCTAAGCCTCAGGTTTGGTAAATTCATCTGTTATTATATAATATTTCTGGACGCGATTTCAAAACTTGTTGAGTCTCCATTATGAAGTTATGTTTATTTTCTTACGAAATACCGCTTGAAAACGAATAATTAATGTACTTCTTAATGATGCACAATTGGTTAGATTACAACATCTGATTACTTTTGCAACAATGGTTTTTAAATAGCCAACACGGAGGTCATAGCCTATTCTTTTTTCCTAGGCCTATCTAGTAATCGCGGAAAGTTCAGATTTAAAAATCTGTTTTCTATCATTCCACAAATTTCTATAATAATCATGACCTTGGTGAACGAGGATTGTATCAACCAAATGTTTAAATCGTCCATAAAAAGCTCTAAACTTGACATTTACGCCCCACTGTTTTTGCGTATATTACGTTATCGCATGCACGAGGCACTAATATGTAACGTCAAAACCCCCATAAGCACCCCTAATAGCTTGTGTACATAGCCCGTGTGCAACACTGCAGGACATACGCTGTACAGTACTTACAAGACAAACAAACTTCTCTATTATATTATCACAAGTGCCAAACAAAGGCACACGTGTACCCTACATGTGCATATAATTACACCAAGTATTCTCAGCAATACTTCGAGGAGCAATGGCAGAAGCGTAAAAACTGTCTAGACGTCAAAAGAAGACTCACGTATTTTTCGTCTCGTTTTGGATAACAGTAATATACATAACGTCAAATAACATTTGTGTATTTTTTTTTGTCTTATAATTTAAGACGACTGCGTGTAATCCTGGTTTTTCCATCCGACTAATCAGGTCAGGGTATAGTGTGTCTATACCAAAGAGATCTTTTAGTAGTCGAGACTCTTGCTTAATTTAGATTTGCCTATAACCGTAATATACATGCTTAAACGGACGCATTAAATTTTGGAATATACACTTTTTTATCAAGGCCAAATTTGCAACCAAGCATTTTTGATGTTATGGCTTCCAATGTTTGCATATTTTTGCCTTTGATCTATGCAAAAAGTAGCTGTCATTGTAGTTATTTTTTCAAACAAATCGAGTTACTAAAACATTAGATAACGTATAACAATGATTTCGCAGGAATCCCTATAATGTCTTCTTGTAGCCTTACTAAGAAATGCTATCAGGAAGAAGATAAACTATCATATAGCCTTGATGCATTTTAGGAAATAAAAACCACAGGTATGAATAAAACATTTGACTATTGAGATAAATGTAGCATTGTAAATACGTGCATTGATGCTACGGAAACACCATTTTGGCGTGTTTTTAGGTCTTCAAGAAGCAAAATGACCGAGATCATGATATTTAAAGTATAGAAAACTATATATGTCCATGTAGAGCTCGCAAAGTACTAACAGAACATTAACACTGTTACTTATTTTAAGCAAAACACGAAGTTTTTTGGATCAAAGAAGGAAATAACTCTACTGGAGTCACTTTTTTGAGAATGGCCCATATGACTATTTCAACATTAAGGGGAAATTATCTTTTGTTATGCACAAAATTTGGCGTTAAGGCGAAATTGTTCCATCAAAAGATATGAATATTAATTTTTGCAAATGAGGTGGAATAACAAAGGATATGAATAGTAAATAACAAAATGAGCTCATTATAAACTAATGAATGATTAATATTTCCCCTTATTCCACTGTTAGGATGATGATGATTCTTATTATTATGACTAATATTATTATGATTATATTGCTATCATGTGCGTTAGGGGGAAATTGTTTTTGTTATTCACTCATTACGGCGTTAGGGCGAAATATACCTTCCCCCTACACATCCCTTTGTATTGCGGTTTATTCCGTTTTGGATAACAAAGGATATGAATATTAATTCATGCAAATGAAGGATAATCCACTAGAATAACAAAGGATATGAATATTAATTAATTTAAATGACTATAAGAGCTCATTATAACCTAATGACTATTTAAACCTTCCTCCTAACTACCATGTTACAGTTATCATTATTATTATTATTATTATTATTATTATTTTCCCCGGGGGCGGGAAACATTTAACAAAATGTGCTTCAATATGTTATTCTATTCCATGCACAATCATTGGTTTTAGGTTAAAACTTATTGATAAGGGGTTCTATGGAAACAAGATTTGCTCTTGTCGTTCAAACGGAAATATGGTCATATTCAATCTTGTTTCAAAAGACGTCTCTTCTAATTATCATTTAATATTTTTTAATTTAAATCCCTATTCTTATTAACAAATGGTTAGGTTTACGCTAATGTATAACATTTTCACGAAAATAGTCATTTATGTCATTCGTATAATTCATCTCAAAATGTACAAAACATAATTGAAGCAGGGTGTTGTTAACACTCAGGCTCATACAAATCAAGTGCTGTAAAATACATGTATATGACACATACGGCTTGTGTAATTTAAAGATTTTGCTAAAATCAAAATGATGAAATTAGCTAAGAGTAGTTATCTTACGCCTAACCCACCCTACCCACCCCTATACAGAATTTGAAAGACTTATCCAGAGGGACCTTTGTGCGTCACCTTTGGTGGGCTTTCTTAGGGTTCTTAGGGAATTCCCCTTTTTATTACGCGCCATTCTTCTATTGTAGAAAACTAGTTAAATGACAACATGTGTAATATATATGATAAAGTATCCTACCACGATATGCTTGGCAGGTTTTATCTTAAAAGTAATAAAACGCAGGTGGAGAGTTTAGTTTTTAACTCCCTATACTAGCTGTTGCTCAGATTTTGCATAAAGTCTGGACAATATGATATACAAAAATGTTCACGCTAAAGGTTTCGCTTCAGATACTTATGCCGATTAACTTTTTGTGCATGCTAATTTTGAGAATTTACAAAAAGCATGGCAGACATTGTGGTTCTGATGTGTGGGAAGCGGTTCGGGAAATATCATAGGTAAATTTTCAAGGAGGCAGAGTTAATCAATCCTTGTTTTGGAACCTATTAGACTCTGCCCCCTCTCCCCGCTATTGGCCAGACCACTGGGCATTTTGTATGTTGCATACAACAAAAACAATAGAATTAGCACAATGAAAAAGCTTTTCTTACAGGGTTGATCAAGCACCTTCATTTTTGGATTTTTTTTTTTTTATTGCTCCTTCCCTTCTCCCTGTCTTTGTTCTCTTTAATTTTCGTCTAAAATCTGAGATCAATTGCACCGCTGATCTTGTTTATCTACACGACATATGTACATTTCCCAAACCATTACAAACACAACAGACCTCACATTAATGGTATTAAGCAATAGCTGTAAAGTGCATGTACATGGTTTTCTGTATCCTGATAATAGCAGGCAGTGGGGAATTTTCTTTTCGAAGACTATATCGCATATAGTGTTATGGCAGAACAACTAAGTTCAAGCGCTGTGCGGGATTGTGTGTTTGAAGTGTGGTGTGTTTGTGGGTGTGTATGTGTAGAGTTGTGTGTCTTTGCATGCTTGCGGTTCCTGGGTGGCGTATGTATTGTGGCAGGAGTTCTTACTAACTAAGTGGCGCGCGTCCTGGGTTTTGGGGTTACCACTTGTGGATTTTGTGCAGTGAGTAAGAAAGGGAGATATTAGGTTCTCTCACAAATTTTAAAACGAGGATGTTATTAGTTGAAAAGAAAAAACAATATTTTTGAAGATCCTCTTCGTCTTTTTTTCTTCTAGTCTTTTTTTCTTCCTTCTTTTAATGGTTTCTTTCTTTGCTTGTCTTTTCTTCTTCTTCTTTTTTTACCTTCCTCATGTTGAAATTTGTACCAAGGGGTTGCGATGGGGTGCCCCTGTTTTTCGGAGAAATGATTAAGTTTGTGTACGGATGTCGGGACATAACAGCTATTCTGTCCTTTCTAGCACAAGAAGGGACATCCATTGTAAGCTGAATGTTATTAATCACGCAATACCTAACGCGATTATTACATGATACCACGAAGCAAGCATGTATTTCAAAGATTTTTTTTCCCTTTGGATCATGCAATCAATGTCAAACACTGTTCTCATTTGTAGCCAATCACGAAATGCCCAACGCAATTATTGAGAACAAAAAATTCAATTCTGCCATTTCATTTTGTTTATTTATTTTTCGCTTGTAGTATGGGGGCGGTGTGTTGATGGATTTGTCTGAGATGTGGTAGATAATGGTCCTAGACTCCAAATCAAATTGGCCTACCATTTTTATCCCTTCCGTTGGCGGCCATCTTGGTTTTAAAATGGCTTCCACTTTTTCAACATATTTTGGCCTATATCTCGACGTCTGAGCAACATAGAACGGCCTCAAATTGGTGGCAATACCAATGTTTGTTATGTCAAGGACCAACTATACTCCATTGAGTCGCAGATTAGTTTCCTTCAGAGTTCATCTTGAATTTTCAAAATGGCCGCCATTTTCAACATATTTTGCACTATAAATTTTTTGGACTTTTATCAAAAAAAGCCTCAACTGGGGGACAAAACCACTTGTTTGTGAGTCAGTGAAACGCAAATATTACAATCAAAAAAGCCCATGATTGTTTCCTTCAGGCGGCCATCTTGAATTTCAAAATGGCCGCCATTTTTAACATATACTTCGCCCAATCTCTGGACTTCTGATCAACATGAAATGCTGCAATTGGTGACAATACCCATGTTTGTGATGTCAAGGAACACATTTATTACATCCAGAAAGTCACCAATTGTTTTCTTCTGGCGGCCATCTTGAATTTCAAAATGGCTGCCATTTTAACGTATACTCCACCCAATATCTGGACTTCTGGGCAACATAGAAGGAGATCCATTTGATGGCAATACTCATGTTTGTGATGTTAAGGAAAATAAATATTACATGCAGAGAGTCGCATATTTGTTTCCTCCTGTCAGCCATCTTTAATTTCAAAATGGCCACTATTTTTTACATCGCCCGATATCTGGCCTTATGAGCAAAATAGCTCAAATGCTCCTTCCTAATCAGATATACATCCTATTGCACCAGAACCACTTAAAGCATGGAATCCTGGGAGAGCCATAGCTCTGGGTGTTTTAATAAGTTTGTATATGGGTTTCAATGTTATTGCTGTCCATATGTTCCAGTGCAATTTCAAGTATTGAAGCCAATGTCCACAACTATCTATCTAGCGGCCGCAGCCGAGATGCTGTTCATCGTGTAGCGCCAAATGTCCCTGTCTGTCATTAAGTTGGGGATGTCAGTTGGACCCTGCTGCATGTCTCGAGCAATCACTTCAATGTAGTTAAAGGGGTGACGACCCCTGTTTGGCATGGTAACCTCCAACATGTGATGTCTCAGATTCATAAAACAGGATATTCTCTACACAGGCTCTAAAGAACTTCCAGGATAATCTCCACACAGGCTCTAAAGAACTTCAGCTTGGTTGAATTGGAGATACCTGATTGCCATATGTGGTGTAGTTTATTGCAGGCATTCCAAGCGTGTCATTTGCGTGAAAGGAAGTCTTTTGTTGTTTTCGGCAACATAGGACCCAGGTACTTGAAGTTTCTGACTTCTTTGAGTTGGGTACCGTCTGTAGTGCAGATAGGTTGATGATTATCTTCTTCATTGGCGGTCATATTTGCGGTCTTCTTGGCATTTAGATGTAGGTCGACTTTGTCTGCAGCATTCTCAAGTAATGTTAGTAGATCTTGTGCACCACATATCAGATCGGCTGTTAGAGCATCTCAAGGTCTATGAGATTCTGACTTTGGTGACATCTAGAGCGCTTGGGTTTGATGATGAGCCCCTTGTCGGTCATGATGATGTCAAGACTGTCTGAGGATGTAATTAACCACGATTACAAAGAGATAGGGAGCAAGAGTATCTCCTTGGAGGATTCCAGTAGTTGTTAGGAACTCCTTTGTGGGCCCATCCATGGTCTGTACAAAGCTAAGTGGGTTATCATACATGATGGCAATTGCTTTGACAGGCTCGTCTGGGACACCATAGTTGATAAGAATATGCAGCATTACATCTCTGTTGATACTGTCAAAAGCCTGGGAAAAGTCTACAAACACAATTTAAGCTTTTTTTCTTGGATTTTCTCAACCTTCTATGATCCTTCTGAGGGCAAGTGTCTGAGGTAGTGTTGATCTGCCTTTGCGAAAACCATTCTGGTTTCGTCTGAGAATGGGATCTATGTGAGAAACGATTCTGTTGAGCAGCATTGAATTGTAGATCTTAGAGGCCAGTGGTGACGGTGTGATTCCTCTGTAGTTTTGGGGTTGTTGGAGGTCACCTTTCTTTGGTAGAGGAGTGATGAACGAAGTTTAATAATAAGGCAGCTGGTTGCTTCCCATGTATATAGGTGTCGTTACAAAATTCGAAAAGTTGATCATGAAATAGTGGATTCTTCCAGATTACTGCAGGAAAGTTGTCGGAACCAGGTGTCTTGGTGTTGTTCAGTTTCTTCAGGCAGATCAGAAGCTCCTCAATAGTGAAAGGTCCAGTCTTGATAGGAAGGACGTCTGCTAACTTGTGATTGAAGAAAGGTTCATCAAGGTTAGTATTATTCTGAACTGGCTTGCCAAGTAGAGAACTAAAGTGCTGAAACCATGTGTCGAGGCACTCTTCAGTTGTTTCACCTTTGATTCTTATAGGCAGGGTAGCTTTCTTATCAGTCAGCTCCCTTAGTGCCTCCCTAATAATCTTCAAGCTCATCAACAAGAGTGTTGAACCTGTTATGTACTGCTAGAGTATACTGCTCGCAGAGCTTTGTATCTTCCGCTACCTTCCTCCAGTCAATTGTTTTCATGGGATCTCTAGGAGGGGGTTACTCTGACGATAACTTACCCTGCTCCTGCAAGAGACAATTCTGTGATTAGACTTAACAGCTTCAAAAGTGCTGTAGGCTCTTGAGTTCTTAATGCTGTTAAGCCACCCCTCTGACCAGAATGTAGTCCAGCTGGACAAGTTCTCCATTTCGGCGATGGTATGCCCACAGTCTATTTGCTTGATTTTGGAATCCCGCGTCAGGATTACCCATCAGTGTAAGCTTTAGGATGCGCTCCTTACAGTTGACAAGGCTGGCATGTGACTTGAGAGCCTTTATTGACAAAAGAAACCCCACACCTCCTGCATTTTTCTTATTCTTCCAGGCGGAAGGTGTAATAAGAGCACGCCCATGGATATTCTCCTGTACTGTACGCTGTGCACACTCACAACAACATCAAAAGCATCACAAACATGGGTATTGCCACCAAATGGACCCTTTTATGCTGCTCAGAAGTCCAGAACTTGGGCACTATTATATTAAAAATGGCGAACCAGTTTGAAATTCAAGATAGCCCCTGACGGAAACCATATCCGACTTTCCTACTGTAATAATTGTGTGTGTCTTTGAATCACAAAAGGGTTTGCCACCAACCCTGGGGAGCTTTCTATGTTTGCTCAAAAAAGTCCCCCCCCCCCCCCCAGAAAAATATTGGTGAAGTATATTTTAAAAATAGGGTGGCCATTTGAAATTCAAGATGGCCGCCAGAAGAAACAATCTGTGACTGTTCTGCTGTAATTTTGTGCCCCGCCCTGACAGCACACCTGGTATGTGCGCCACCAACTTGAGCCTTGTGTGTGGTTGCTCAAAGTCCAGATATAGTGCTAATATGGTTGAAATCGGCCATTTTTGAAGTCAAGATGTCCGCTGAAGGAAACAAACTGTGACTTTCTGAATTTGATCTTTTGTTCCTCAATATCAAACATAGGTATTGCCACCAATTTGAACCTCCTATGTTGCTCAAAAGTTCCAGATCTAGAGCAACTATGTGGCAATCTGGCAGGTCCATTTTGAAATCCAAGATGGCCGCAAACGGAAGGGATAAAATATGGTAACAATTTGATTTGGATTCCTGGGACATTATCTACATTTTACGACCCAAAATTCCAATTGTAGCAAAAAGCCAACACCCTGTCTCAACTATTGGGTCACACAGGCAATTTTTCATTCAAACCTTTCTACATATACTTTATTTGTTATAGAATACTTAAATGATCAATTTAACAACTGTTTTGAGTTACAACGAAATTTTCTATAGCCAACCTCAAGGACGAAAAGTTAATGGAGTGGTTTTTGATTGAGTTTGGTAGTGACATTATGATCACCATGATCATGGTCGGAATAGGCGGATATAGAGTCGGTACTTGGTTGTACATTGCAAGGACCATAGGCTGACTCTACTTTCTTCGACAAACCGTGGGGCACTCACATATGAAGATGGCTATTGTGTGAGGGCTGGCGCTCGCCCAACCCAGGGCATTGGGTGACAGAGTATTCCAACATATTCAGGGGCATTTTAGGTGTTTTTTTTTTTTTCATGTAGGGGGGGGGCATTTTTTAAAACAATAGAAGTCTTTGGGTGAAAATGTCAAAGTTACCTCCGATAGAAGACTGTATGAGTAGGGGTTTTGGTGTGAAATTCACAGAATTAAATAACGTTCTGTGGTGACGTGGTAAAATTTTGCAAAAGATATGGGGTCTTTATGTGATATTTTAAAAAAAATATGGGCCCTTGGATGACAACGAAAGTCAACGGATGCTGAAAGTGGGATCGTTAAAAAAATGCCTTACATACGAGTGGGCCCATCCCAATAGTAGTCCCCACCCCCAGGACTTCGACAGTGCCAGAATAGAGACTAGATTAAAACTGAATATTTGTGCTAACTACCAAATGACACTCGGAGCTTAATGGCCTATCGGTTGGATGGCCGCCGAAAATTCAGAAACCTGTCCTTCTTGACCATAGTAGAAGCAAAAGGTTATTGCTATACCAGCTTGTATCCTGTTGATAATAACATTTTCACAGATTATGTGGCATTCAAATAATCTAGTTCTCAGTAATCTCCTTTCAGTTTTTCACCACTAACCTAATAAGATATTTGTAATGATTTGCAGCTGTAATCTTATTTTGTTCTATTTAAGTTGTACAGCGCTGTGACGCGTCTCATGAAACTCGCTATAAAAATTGGAAATGTTTTAAAAAAAAAAAAAAAAAAAAAAAAAAAAAAAATCTTGGGTGGACTGCTTTCTTGGATGGCGTTTGAAAAAAATGCTTTAAAATGTTTTAAAAGTGCATGAGTTATATTGAAAGTCTGTTATTTCCATGATTGACATGGAGAAGACTGTATATTTTTCTTACAATGGCATTTTTAAGCATTGCAATTTGAATCAATTCATCTCGATTGACCACTACGAGCCGTACCGACTATAAGGCATCCCTCATGCTGGGCGTTTGATGTCTCATCCTGGCGAAGGCTATCTTACTCTTTATTACCAGAACCACGTCTCACATGAAAAAACCCAAGTTTAGGTATTTGGGGACTGCTATACATCTATCACTTCTGATTAGAGGTCAACAGAGATGGGTTATAAGATAACACACTTTTGAACACCTTCCACTGTAAACCAGTCTACGAGCCCCGCCCCAAGTTGCATGACTACTTAGACATCTGTCATGGTATAAATATTTGCAACTTTATGTGGCAGTGTCTATCTCTATGATTGCTTTATATGTTCCATCTTTTTAGTGCTTAACCTACCGCGCCGTTTCTATATTTGAGTCGATCTTCTTCGTTCCGATGCAATTCCGGTTGATTCACAATGCTGCTAGGACCAAGCTTTCTGGCCATTCGGCCAGACTGTGTCAGGAAAAACTAACATAATCATTTTTCGTCTACCAAGCATTCATCACTGCGTGATGCTGGGAATTAGTGTGAAGGAATATGATGATATGTTGCACTGCAGAATCCGTTATAGAAACAAATATATATGTAAAATGGCGGCCATCGAAGAGAGCTGCCACACGGCACGTAAACAATCTTGCAACTTTGTGGGAGCTATATTGCATTTCTTGGCATCACAACGTGATACTGCCAGGGCCAATTTGAGCTTTCCATGTTACTTATAATTCCCAGAAATATTCAAATTTTGCAAAATGGCGGCCATTTTGAAAACCAAGATGACCGCCACACGGAAGGGATACCAATGGTAACATTTGTGATTTTGGATTCCTGGGATCATATCTCGCCAAAAATTACAATTGTAGCAAAAAACCGAACAAATGACACAAAAGTATCCGCCCATCCTAATAGTGAATTATGAGGTTAATGATCGAAATGCGCCTTACTAACAAAATAAGGTAATTGTTCATTAGAGTGCATAAATGAAACGGCCATACAAGCCATTTTTTTTTGCTTTATTTTTTTTTAATTTGAATTCGTCCTGCAAAAGATAAGTAAATGAACCCATATTTTACAACATTAACGCGTTTTATGCTTTTATTTTACAGCTAGCGGCAAGCGTTGCACCAACGATTAAAAGGACCACGCCCATTCCCCTCCCCCCCCTCCCCACTCCTTCGACACCCTATGCCAAAACTGCCACTCTTTCCTCTTCTACGCATCCTAGAGAATCTCATGTCCTTTTTCGTTGGCGTAAGTCCCAAACGCGTCTCGCTGTTGATTGATCTAGTGCTTTTTTTCTGAGTGTTTTTTGGTGCCTGCGGCGTGAGCTCATTGCTCTAGGGCTGAGGGCATGCCCTCGTATTGACGCCATTGAGTGGACGGCATGGAAAGCTTAATTTTATCGCGATTTTATATGTAAACTGTGCTTTTTTAACTGTGTCATATTTATGCTCTCACGATCTGGTTACAGGCGCCAAATGAAATCGTCTTTCCAGCAACACCACTTCAGCGAAAGTTAATATTAATTGGGACTGGGACGCAGTGATGTCGTGACGTCACCGATTTGACAGCCGTCGATGCAAGTAAACAAAACCCCATTCACTTGCATAGATCGCTGCTGTCCGCTTTCGAAGACCTACCATTACTTTCTCTCAAGTTTGCTCAACTACCTCAGATTTGATCAGACATAATACAGATCACTGTCTGTGTGTCTGGTAAGATTTGCTGGCCACTATCACCCCTCAGTCACCAGTGAGGCCCGGTTTCCAGTCGGCATTTATACATACTGAAAGCTATTGCTTCTCAGTAATTGCTGCAACCACCGAAGACACAGCGTGCTCCACCAGACTCTCGCTTGCGAAACACTATAATTGTGTGCATATAGGGTAATCCAGTGAGCTTGTCCACTCAAGTTTTTAATGGTAATAAATTCATGATTATAACCATGATATGGTTTATTATATTTTGTTTTCATCACCGTTTCCGACTAAGGACCGGCCTTATCACGACATAAAACTTCAGCCACTCAATAGCAATATTTTATATTTCGCGCGCTTGATCGCATCATGCAAATCCGTCGGAAAAAGATTTTCCGTATATTTGAGTATTTTGGCAGCAGTTGGCATTGGTAATAGACTATAGTAAACATACATGTGAATGGTAGCGCCTTAAATCTCAAGTGGTGTGTCGCAAATGAAGGATTTCGTAACTTGAAATTCAACGGTCTGCGGAAAAGGTGATTCCAATATGAAATAGCAGGAAATTTGCGCCATGTAGTTGTCTACGTCATCCATTAGTTGATCCGTCGTTTCAGGCAAGGGGTCAGGTTTGAGTCCTTTTCGTCAGATGGCACTATTCCTCATGACGACATCATTGGCCGTTTTTCATTCATCTCCGCCAATTAAATTAACAATCAGTGGGTCCGTGATTCTTAATTAAAAAATCGCTTCGTTGATGAAAAAATACGGGTATTTTGGAGCATTACCACACGGCGCATGTATAGTTTACTATTACCAACACAACCTGTGAAAAAATCTCAAAATTTTTTCAATTAGAGGCGAATCTTCAAAAAATTTGGCTGCAATGGCTTATGACATCTAAACGCGTTAATCAGTCATTAACACCATTGGCTTTATAACTCAAGAACACTAACCCCGTTTTACTGTCTTTGTATTGTCTTCATAGGGCTAGTGGAAGTGTTATTAACTAATATCTGCTATATAAGAGTTATTCGAGCATCCATTCAATGAGCTCGACATTAAAGTCGACGGGTAGTTGACATTAAAATGACTTATGTGTCAACAGTTTTTGATTGATTCATTTCCAAACGTCCGACGTCGATTGCCTTGTACTGATAATCTTCGTAAGTAATTATTGCTATATGATTGATGATGTTTTCTATCTTCTCATTTTCAAAATACATTATTTCTAAAAATACTCAACTCTGCCAACCTTCCCTGTTTTATAGGAATCATCCCTATTTTGAACTTTCCAAATTACAAACAATAGGGATATCCTGATTTCTGAAATTTCAAACAAATCTTGAAATAATTGCCAGAAAAGTCTTGAAATATTTTTGGGCTCCTGAAGCTTTTCCTGCAGCTTGAAAAACACTAAAACCCAGTGACTTTAGGAGACTATGCACATGTGTACTCCACTAGAGGCCATAAAGTGGATCAGAAAATAGACCCCACCCATAAGGCTTTCGTGATGAGGTGTTTGCGACACATACATTCTGATTTTGGGGTTGGTAGGTATGGAAAGGACTTTCCAAATTATGTTTTCTTGAGGGATGCATACAATGAATGTGATAATAAGTTATTGAAATCCTGCAGCATGTTGGAATAGCAATGTGGTTTTATTTTGAATTTATTCTTAGCTATCACAAACTAGGCGGTTAAAGATGCTGTCAAAATCTTATCACTACTCCTAAGCTGGTATTAAAGCAATAATGGCACATTTTTGAAGAGCGCCCCCAATTTTCAAAATTTGATATTTTTGCACAGTTACGTTGGTAATTGTCTAGGAAACTATACCTGCGAACGAGAATGCGAATGCTAAAAAATGCGTATTTATCACAAAATAAGCGATTTTGTAATTAGAATTGGGATCCCAGATTGGACTTAACGGCAGAGCTGGAAACGCTACGTTTATGTCCGTCCATGATGAAATAGTGCCACCTCGAGAAAATAACCTCTAACTTGACTTGCCCGAACTATTAAAACAACTAATGGATGAGCGTAGACACGTACATGGCGCTATTTCCCGGCTATTTCACATTGGAAGGCCGTTTCCAGCAGCCGTTGAATTATTACCGGGGATCCCCGATAATAATTATTCTAGTACAAAATTCCTTCGTTTGTGACACAGACATTTTCGAGCTTAACCATTCACAGGTATAGTTTGCTAGCCAGTTACCAATGCAACCGTGTAAAAATCTCAAATTTTTAAAATTGAGGGCGATCTTCAAAAAATGTGC
>JAMKCH010041291.1:0-13368 GCA_023653785.1 Ophioderma brevispina
CACATATCCAAACACACTTGTTTCATGTGGATTGGATCATATTTTTTTCAACCAACCAACCACACAACATTAACTGGGTTGAGGGTTTCCTGATTTCCACGATGACCTACACAATCATATGTGGTTTGAAAGAGCACTGAAAAAGAAAATGGCTTGTTGACCTACTGCAAATTTAATGCACTCCTCATTTGAAAATTATTTTGTTATAGCTTAAAGATTCTACGGCAGCTCCCTCAAATTTAAGGCTCGAACAAACACCTTGCCACTCGAACGCAGTATAATACTGGTAATGTAAACGGTGTCAATGTGAACTTAAATACCAAATCACTTTATGTTCAAGGGGTAGTGCCCTTGCTGCTATTAAATGAAATGAAAAATTTTAAACAATGAACTTACACTCACATTTGTTTGTATTGGTATTGGTTTAGATACAGTATGATGAATTAAATTAAAATAGTTTCGCATGCTTGAAAACTTGTTTGTTGTTGACAATGATTTATGTCGCATATTTGATACAAATTCCTAATAACACATCCAAACGTGCATTGAAACACAGATCAGAGTAGCTCAGTTACATATAGTCCAAGTTTCATCATGTGTTCTCTTTTGCAACATTTATTTTGTTATTTTAAATTGTTTATGTCTTCTCCAACTATGAACCACACATTCAGTTGTGCTATACACGCTAACATTGATTTCCACTTGGTGTTTAGTAATTTGTACTCTATTCTCTACAGCGTCCATTAACTAAACACGATTTTTGCTTAGTGCTTGGTGTCAGCCTTTGAAATGCGAATAAAGTGATTTGTAGTAGATTATTGTATTTTAATTGTAATTTCTTGGACATGTATACTGTTGCTGTGCCTTGTAATTTGTTTTTGATGCACATCAGTCTGATGAGTGCCACTGTTTTAAAGTAGATCCTAACAAACTAATACTAGACTTACTATATTATACATTAAAGGTGCAACAGAGATTTTTGAGGCACCCAAATATGGTGTCATAATAGTAAGTTCATATAGATTAGCCTCTAGATTTTCTGACCTTGTATTTGGCTACGAATGTCGTAAAAGAGAGAAAACCCGGTGAGTTTAATTGCTTATATTTCAATGTAAAACAATAGGCTTAATTTCGTATTTGCTCCTATAGAATTTAGAAATTTTACAATTTTTTACCAAAGAACATTTCTCAGCTTAATCGCTTTCAGGTGGGATATTTTTGATGGAAAGCTTTACATCAGGGCAAAAATCAGTACTTTCGATTTTTAAGGGACAAATGATGTGAAAACTCTTGTTGCCCATTTAAATCAAATATAGCTAAGTACATACTCTTGATTTAATTGCCATGGGGAATTGCTCAAATTTCAAATAAACAGATTTTCTAAGATAACTCCATGATTACACCCCTGGCTATCATGGCGACTGTCCCACAGTTGTGGTCATCTCCTTTTTATACACACCAAGCAGTGTTGTTGTTTACAAAGAATTATCAAGTAATTGCTTGTAATTGACATAGTAGGCCTACCACTTCACTTTGACAAATATGATTATTGATTTTGATCTGTCAGTCCACTTAACAGATTCAATGGGCTATGATTTCACTTGGCTACAATGGATTCCATTGTAAACCAACTTGAAAGGAGTAAACCAGGTATGGTTACTATGTAGCCAAAACGGCTACCATGTAACCGTTTGAAGCGTTTTGAAGCTTATTAAGCGTTTGCAATCATTTTACCGTTTGTAATGCATGCGTAGCCAAAAGTGGTGAATGTAGCCATTCTATTCTCCTAGTGGTAGAACCAAAAGAAAAGGTCGCCACAGCAGAGTAGAGGGTCGCAAGAAAAATCAGGAATTCTAAGTGTAATCGTATCGGTTTAATTTGCATTAACATGTACAGCTTAACCAAGCATGTATGAAATTCCTCATCTACTTCGTCAATGAAAAAATTGATTATAGGGTTTCGTAAACCTTCCTTAAATATGATGGAAATATTGAGTCAGGCTTTAATGGTGTGGTCAAAATAGAGTCGGAGAAAATGGGTGGGCGGTATTGGTTTTCTTGTTCTGATAAGTATGATATCATCGACGACGATCTTTTCAATTCCAAACATGATGACTTTGAAAGACTCTGGATTAAAGTTCGCATTGCTAATATTCGTTTATTAAGGTTTGCTGTCGCATACTTCCCATAGAGGGCACGGTCCCGTTTTGACGACTAGCTTTACAACCAGATTCTTTCAGAAGTCATTCTAATTGATGAAAGTATACTGAAAACTATGATACTTGCTTTATCTTGGGAGAGTTTAATGCGAGAATTGGCGATGTCATCCCGTTTGGTGACCCTGTCCGTAATTCTAACGGTGACAAGTTTTCTTAATTTCTTGTTATGACGCCAATTTTTACTTGATGAATTGCTCTCGCAAATGTACGGGAAAAATCACTTGGTTCCGCATAACTTGTCTAGTACTATTGATTATGTGTTGGCTTCCAATGAATTAAGAAAGCATCATACCTGATATGTAATATTGATGAGGATCGTGTTTTAAATATTGGTAGCGACCAACTATGATTTTTCTTAACATGGTGTTTATTGATAATGTATGACGTTGCTATTGTAAAAGTGATAGGATTACTTGGGATATTAAACGATCAAGATTTAGCGATATCAAACAAGCTCAATGCCGAATTTGCAAATTGGTAGCTATACTTTTTCATGATCCAGACTCTCCTTTGGAGTCTGGGAAATCTAAGCTCATTGATGTCGGCCACCGACACAATAGGTGTGAAAACTTCCAAGGGTAAGAAGCACCCCTGGTGGGATGGCTCCGATTGATGGGCATTAAAGACAGGAAACGCAGCTGCCAAGCTCATCGTAAGTGGTCCACTTCAGGTTCGATGATAAAGAGGTAGGAGATAAGCTTGGGAAGGAATTACTTTCCTAAGAGAACCACTCTAAACCTCATTAAAGAGGCGGCATTCATCAAGCCGAGTTACCTCTGCATCGTATCGCTCAAAGTTTGAGGGCCCTTCTACAGGGACTTTGGTCGTGATTACGGGGACCAAAAAGGTTAACGATCGGATTAATTGTCTAAAGCTCCCAAACTCAAATGAAACTACCAATGACAGAAAAGTTATGAATCAAACCATCATGCAGTATTTTCCCACCTGGGTAAGATGAATGATTGTTTGCAAAATGATCACACTCTTCAAGGGTTAAAGCTCATGTTATGAACTTGCTGGCAACAAAGATCATATACAAGTGATCTGAAATAATGATGATGTCTTAACCGACATTGCATTGCTTAAATGATGTAGATAAGCACTGGGCAGGCGAGTTTAAATAGTCACCCTGTGTTTGATAGCATTACCAATGGAGCTTCTAACAGGTGGGAATGTTTAATAATTCATTGCTTTCTCTCTTTCGCCGCATTATTGATTTGAATGATGCACTTTGCGAATGGCACAAAGGAATTATCGTCCCAATTTACAAAAAATCAACAAAACGATCTTAATAATTACCGTGGGCAATTACCCGCACATGCGTGTGTTTCAAAAGTGTTCAACAGTATCATATCCAAATCTATTTCTAGTTTTTTTGAAAATCACAATTGCTTTCGAAGTTCAGGGGCTTCAGGAAAATTATATATTGAAGATCACATCTTCACTTAAAAAGGTGTCGCGGCCACCAGACTTGCTGAGGGCAAGCAAACTTTTCTATAGCCTTCCCGGACTTCCGAAAGGCATTTGATACTGGTCTGAGAGACGGTTTATTATCGCTTGCATGAAATTGGGGTATTCGAGGTAAATGTGGCAGATTGTAATTGTCTTATATAAAAATGTTGAATGTATGGTGAAATTTGGCGATCTCGAAGCAGATTTCGTGATCTCAATAACGGTGTCAAACAAGGTTGTGTGTTGTCCCCCATTCTTTTTTGCCTTTATTTAACGGATTAAATAATCTTATTAATAGGGAAAATGTCGGGGTCAGAATTTGCAATGTCCAAATGGGTTGTTTATTCTGCGGATGATGTCCGTTCTTATGCATACAACGAAATCATGACCTCTAAAGACTCCTTGATATTGCCACCCGCTTCTCCAGTAGGGAATAGATTTTAATTAATGAAAAATCAAAAGTCCTTGTGATTGGCAGCGTATCATATCCACAATTTTTGGAGATTCTTGGTGACCATATATCTCTAATGTGAAACCTATAATATTGGGCGTTCATATTCGAGACTTTTATCTGACCATCACCATGTTAATGAAATTATTAATAAGGGTAATCGACTAATCGCATACATTAAGTCGATTATTAATAGTCACGATAATTATAATCGTGTTTACTATGGGGACATACTCTGGAAGACGCGGGCCGTGCCAGCATTAATTATTGCATTTTCAGTGGGACCGCGCGACTCCGATACAAGCTGATTGAAAATTCTGCAACTCCAAATGGCAATGTTTATTTTGAAAACTCCTCCTCACACCGCTGGGTAGCTCTTTATTGTGATTTAGGTTGGTACCCTATCAACTCTATTCACATGAGCAAACGTATTAAGTACTTCTCACGTCTCCTAAACTTGTATATGCATAGATGGCCCAACTATGATCAACACTTTATTTAATTTGAGTTGCGTGTTGATCGTATCCGTTTCATATGTGCTATTTCAGTTAAAGACGCCCTTAGTAAATGCGGCATGATCAACTTTTCCGGAGTCAATCTCCTGAAAGTCAACACTGGGTCCACACATTTAAATTCATAATAAAACCATTTGGAAAAGACTGTATTATGAAATCGTGAAGAAGTCATCACTCACGACTACGTCAATATTAAAACCGCATTTGTATGGAAAGATATTTACTTGATAATAAGGATTTCTATTGGAGTTCCCTAAATTCAAAGCAGATCTTAGATACTTTGTCCACTTGATCACAGGTTGGAACTGGTCAAATAGTAATAATGTTGAGGGTACATGCCAATATGTAATGATCTGCTGAGACATGCGTCCTTTTTTATTGATATGTAGGTCTCTTAAATACATCAGAATTTAGGAATACAAGAAACTCGAGGATAACCTGTGCACAATGTTACCATAACTGTGTCTCCTTTTTCATGTCAGGGGACCTTAACACAAAGTTGTACCTTGTGTTAGACGGCGACCAATACAAACTTTTGTTTGCCAAAAGCACAGGTCATCCTGGACAAATTTGTAAGAACCTCTCCTCAGCGTGCTTGGGCACAAGGAATTATATCCTTAGCCATAAGCAGTGAATTGCGATTTTTTTGTTATATGATAGTTTTTTCTTATGTATTTTTCATAACTTTTCATGCTGCACTCTTTTTTTGCGTGTACGTATGAGTATATGCAGGTGTGAGCACGTGTGTGACATATCTGCTGGGGTTCGTGTGTGTTTGCATTAATTGTGTTTTGGTGGTCCCGGATGCTTGCGTATTTGTTATGGACGTACCTTCGATAAGGTGCGAGTTGTGTTTCGGTGAGTGAATTTGATTGTGGTGAAGAGGTGTGTGTGTGTGCGTGTGTGTTTGTGGGTGGACGTGTGGAAGAGTTTTTACGTTTGCGCGTACTTTTTTTTTTTTTTTTTTTTTTTCGCCTGTGAGAGTGAATGAGCGTGTTTGGGAAATTGGATAAGTCACACATACATGTAGTAATTTGTAATTCATTGATATATTTATTTATTTTCATTTTACTTTGCAACAGCTTTCGTTGTGTATCTTTTTATATGAACGCACCGCTGGTTAGGCGGGTGCCACGTTTAAAGTGTAGTCAAATAATAAATAAAATAAAAAATGGTAATAATTGATTTTGGGTATTAGCTGTCCTTAATGTATTTGGGGGACTGTGCGTGAGATAGGATCCATAATCATTTTAAGCACTTTTAATAATTATCACTGCAATAATACAACATGTAATTTTTGTAACTTCTTGTATTGTTTAATTATTACCTTCCCATTGAACTGTGCTTTGTGTGGTGTACACCTGGCACAAAAAGTATCTTGGCATGTTTTTCGATCAGTATTGTGCCATAGTACTACCATTTGAAAGTTTTTTGAAATATATATACACTTGTTTGCCTAAGTTTTTGCTTTTCCTTTAACACCTCGTTTGCAAAAAAACCTTGCAAACACAGTTGACAGTGCCGAAAGACGCACCCCCCCCAACCAAAAGTTTCAGTTTTTGGATTTTTCAATTGTCAATGTGTGGTACAATGCCATAATACGTGTGTTTGTTTTACACAAAGACGCCTACTTGCAATATTGTGGTTTGCGTGTTCGTGTCCCCAGTACACTGCAATGCCATTGAAAATCCAAAAACTGCAACTTTTGTTTTGGGGGTTTTGCGTCTTATGGACGTTCTATCTCAGCCATTGCTGCACTTTTTTACATCGGGGTATTAAATGAAAGAGCCAAGACCTAGATCAATAAAATATTCTAATACTCATCGAAACACATGCCGAGGATACTTTTGTGGCCAGTTTATTGATTTGTGTGTTAATAATGGTGTATAGTCAACCCTTGGGCTTCTTGCAAAAAAAAAAAAAAAAAAAAAAAAACATAACATGCTTTCAAGGCTGCCAATATAAAATCTAAGATATATTACAAATTAAGAAAAATAAATACATTTAAAACTATAGTCCTGATTTTATTCCTGTCACTTTAGAGAGTAAAGGTATAATTTTTTTAATCTTTGTCAATCCAACCAGTGATATACCATTAGTAGTAGTCGATGACAGTATGACAGTGGCGAGTTTTACAAAACAAACATTTCTGGCCAGTAGTATATCGTTCGTAGACTAGCGAGGGCATTCAAGCAAGCCGGGATAGGATTTAAGGAACTGGCGTACGTGCTTTAAAGTGTAAGGAACCTATGTGTACATGTACTTGTAATGTGTTAGCTCTTTATGTGAGGAGGAGCATTCACATATGAATGGATAAAGGGTGGAAGGCTGGCAATTTCAAAACCAGAGATTCAGTGGGTTCTTTGGGTGAGAGCTAGAAGTATTTGGGCAAAAAGTCCAAATTTCCAAAAGTAGGGTATTTTTGTGAAAATTTTAAAAAATACTCCAAAAATAGGGTCTTTGGGTGATTACTTTTAAAAAATCGGGGTGGTGCACAAACAATGCTACAAATGGGCGGTCCTTGATATTATAATTTGCACATTTTTGGTTAAAAATATGAAATAGGTCAATATGCAGATATTTCATCACCATGACAAACTGGTTGTGTAGGTTTGAAGTGTTGTAAAGGTTGAGAAAGCAATGAAATTACAGGTTATAAGCTTAACATAAAAAATTAACATTTTTGGTAAAAAAATAGCTCATTTGAACCACATATAAATTTTTAGAATATTTAACCCGTATTTTAGCAGTGGCGACACAATGTTGACCATCTATATAAGCAGGGCCAGCAAGAGCTATTCTGCAAAAAATCAGAAAATCAACGTGGAAATCTTGCCAGGGCCTAAAAAGTCATTTCTATGTTTATAGTGCCCTCTATAGCCCCCATTTCCACCACAGAAAAATGTGTAAAATTAGATTGAACACAAGATGAAATGTCATCAAATTTACCCCCGGATGTAGTTAGTGTAATAAATAAATCCCAATCAGTTTGTCAAAAACTGTGTCACCACTGGTTACAAAACTTTTGTTTCATTTTTTGGTTTGTCATTATAATGAGACATTTAACAGCTGTGTAATAAACTCACTCTCCTCATATTGTGTGTTTGAAAGGTTTGCAGAGGAAACTCACCCATGAAAATTGCTGCTGATAGCTTGTAAACGTACATTTGCAGACTTTGTGGTAAAAATATGTTCCTTAGGTCAATTAAAGGTTAACAAGAGATTTCAAATAATAGGTGCCGCTCAAAAATTTAAAAAATTGTGGGAAATTCTGATTTGGCACCTGGTGTAAAGCTTTATAAAAGAATATCCCCATCTGAGAGCATTCTAAGTCAGAACAGTTTCTTTGGTACAAAAATTGTGAAATTTCTAATTTCGATAGGAGCAATAGATTCAACCTATGTCTCTAGTTGAAATATAAGAATAACAAATCACCCTTTTGTTCGTTACTAATATATTTCTCTGTAACCAAAAAAAAGGTAGGAAATTATATTGATCAGCTAATCATATTAAATCACTGCTATCACAGAATATAGATGACTTGAAATCTCGTGTTGCACCTTTAAGAGCACTATTGGAGTCATTTTGCTTCATACTTAGGTTTGTAATTCTTATAGAAAATCCCCAATCCTAAATGTCAATTGATTGCATTGCGAATGTAATTAATAGAACACCCTGCAAGTGGCAGAATGATAGTGTTAAATTTCTCTTAACGTACAAGGCTATGGTTATTTTCATTTTCATTGACAAATACCAAATTTCAACATTCCCCCCCCCCAAA
This sequence comes from Ophioderma brevispina, assembly GCA_023653785.1. NCBI lineage: Eukaryota > Metazoa > Echinodermata > Ophiuroidea > Amphilepidida > Ophiodermatidae > Ophioderma > Ophioderma brevispina. The sequence continues at coordinate 8,418 of JAMKCH010041291.1, forward strand.
AAAAAATGATTCAAATTAGTTATATATATGGAGAGTCAAATCTTGTTATGTTATGTAATCTGTAGTACTATATATCTGGAACAATACCCTACAAATATGGGAAGTGTGTCTGTATATCGTTGTATTGAAGAGGACCTACCACAGTGCTATGATATGTATGGCAAATAAGAAAAGAAAATACTATGCAAGCTTGGCACGAGATAAGTGTGTGCCAAGATAGCAAACAAAAAAAAAACAAGGCATGAGGAATTGTGACACAGGCAAAAAAATGTGTGATGAGGTGGAATCGTTTAAGAAGTTTTTGTACCTGGGGACAGGGTAAATATTTGGGAGTGGGTGGAAGCGAGGAAAGGGCGGCTGTGACCACAGAGTAAGTGTCTGCGGCGGTGAACCAATAGTGCATGTGTGCTAAGAAAATAAAAAATGCGGAGTATCTTGGTGGTTAAGGAAAGTCCAATTAAAAGTGTTCTGAGTTGCTGAAAGTCTCTCTTCACATACAATACATTTACACCAACAGATGCAAACACTAATTGTCCCTGCCTAACCCAGTGCGGAAGGGGACGAAAAAATTGGTACGTCCCTCAATTATGTTTGTGATCAAAAGGGGGTTAACCCTGGAACATTTTGCCATATCTTTTGTTCAGATGAGCTGGAGTAGCCAAACTTGGGGTCACTTTGCCGGAGGGGAAAGGCCCCTACTAACCATGTAATTCATTCTCCCAGGGTCCTCCCTGGAATCTGACAAGGGTGGGAAATGTCAAAATCACATTGCATCACAGACAGGACAACATTTGGTTATCTTAGCAGTGCTAACAGTTGTCCCTTGAAACTTATAGAGTTACCTTTTTTTTAGTTATGATGGAGTTCATCAATGAGTATGTTTTTAGAATTTATATTTTTGTGATGTATGGATTAGTTCATCGACAAGTTGTTTTTTAGAGTTTAATTGCGAGTTATGGATAGTTCATCGATGAGTTTGTTTTTGGGTTACGTTAGGTAGTTTATTGATGAATTCATTGACAATTTGTTTTTGTGAGTTGATAATTTAGGCAACAAAAGGTGAAACAATTAAGGATGGTGGGTGAAAGGCCAATGCATATTTTTTTCACCTGAACTTCCCAGCCTTATTTTACCTTTATCTTTCATTCTTTTGCTCTTCGTACACGATCGAAATCCAGGTAATACATTCACGGGACAAATTCCTTCATAATTCCTTTGCAAATACTTGGAACGCATTACCAATTGCACTTATTGTCCTTGTTTCCTATACAACAACTCATCTCACACTATTGCAATTGCCCACAATGCTCGGCTCTGAAAGTTTTTGGACTTGCTCCAGGACATCCAAAATCAACAGAGCAGTATTATCAAAGAGATGAAGATTGGGTGTTTAGAAAGTTGATCTTCATGGAGATCTTATTACCGATCAAGGGATTTTGCCGGATCCAAGGAAAGTGAGCTCTTTGAAATCACCCATCCGTAAAATTACTGAGACAATATAACCTAATATTCGTCCAGTATAATATGCAAAATTCGCCCCACATAAGCAGGCACGGATGGGGTTTTACTAGTGTGGACATATGGAAAACCACAACATAGATATGGTTATATTATCATTGGTGTCCAAATTTGATTGACAGGTGTCAATTAAAAAACTTGCCTTCTAAGAAAAACAACCTTCCTAAAGATTCCAACAAAGCCAAAAAATAGTGCTTAGCACTCATTGGGTAATTGGTCATCCATAGCAAGTAGTGATTCATTGATTGGGTCATGGCCTATGAAATGGAAAGCAATTGGCATAAGGTCAAAGTTATGAATGGAATTGATGATCTGGTTGAGTGATTAAAAAGGTTGTGACCCATTTGCTGTGGACGTAAACTGCACTATAACAGGGGACTGTAGTGAAAGAGTTGCGCTTCCGGATTTAAATTGATGCATTTTGCACACAAGTACGTAAGGCATTTGATAATCCATAAAATTGATGGAAGCATTTGCCAACCCCCTCAATGGCCCCAGCTTGGGTTGAAGGTTATACAGGGGTCAAAAATTTAAATGTTCCGAATGTGTAAAAAGTACACAATGTGTTTGCCTGGTTACAAGGATTCAAAACAGAGGGTACAGTTTACACTATCTAGGTCGTATAGTTCCGGAGTTAAGGGTAACAAACGGTAAAAATGGTGAAAAAGTCCAATTTTGGTGTGTACATGGGTCAAAAGTTAAAAGTTGGTTTGATTCAGTTAATATTGTGGTTGCAAATGTTTCCCAAGCTGAAATGATTGAAATAAGGAATCTGTTATGCTTAGTTTCATGTTTCACAAATAGGTCCAGGTCAATAGAATCCAAAGCGGCCAATATTATGTTGTACTTTATTCGCCATTTTGGTTAATAACAGACACGGATAGTAGTCCAAAAAACTTTCTATATTTCATTCTATGAGTAAACCAACAATTGAACAACCATTTTACAAAAATTGGAAGAAACTTTTAATTTTTGACACCTGTACAAAACCAAAATTGACTTTTGTACCCATTTTTACAGTTTTTGCCCCATAATCAAAACTAGAATTGCCAGGACAGTTAAACCTTACCTTTTTGGAATCCTTGTAACCAGACAAAAATCATGGTTGTCATTTTCAACACAAGCGGAAAATTGTAAAAATGTTACCCCTGTGTAACCTTGAAATCCAAGATAGGGGTCATTAAAGGGTGTGGCAAGTGCTTCCATCAATTTGTTGTTATCAATGGTATGAGTAATTGTGTACCAAAAATTCACAATTTATCCAGATTTGCACACTCACATAAGACCAGTGCATACAGCCCCACATATGCATCACGTTCACTTCATGTTGATTGGCATGTAATGCTATAGTCACAACATCATAATAAACAATCCAATAAACATTAACAGTTAATAACAATAAACTCCTGCATGAGTGCTTTCATCTGTCTGTAAGGCCATTGACCTTTGACATTACCACCTCTTAAATGATTATTGTGACATCATTGCTTTTTAACAAAGTTAAACCAACACACACACTTCACGGTAATGGTCCCAATGAGATCTAACACATGTAGTTGTTCCGTTGTCTCTTGTACTTGAGCAAAATTGGGAGTAGTTTGTGAAAGCATCCAAAATCTATAAACAAACCCTATTTACACAGATTTTGTGAACCTCATACAATGTTCTGCTCAATTGTTGGTGAAATGAATTTGAAACTAGCTGTATTTACCATGAGTTGGATCATATCCAGGTAAGCGTTTTATTTTGAATTATAAAAGTTAATTGATTTTAGCAGATATTGGCATGTGTGGGGAGCATACCACAGTGTTTTGCCTCATAACCCTAACCTGACGTTGGTTTCTCCGGGAGGAACTGAAGGAGTAAGGGAAAGAGGGGAACAAGAAGAGTCGCAAATTCGGGTGGGATTCGAACCCAGGGCCCTTTGGGCCCCAGCCCCATGACCCGGGATAGCACGCTACGGCGGTTGTCGCTGGCCCGGCCAGGCGATTGTGCCCATATGAGTCATTGGTTTGATGATGTCATCACTACTTTCTGGACTTAGTAGCATTTTTCTCAATTAACACAGTGAGCTTTGGTGAGATTTAGTGTGCTAGGGTATAATTCAGATGATTCTGTCTGAGATGAATGTAACTTACATGCTGTCTCAGATTCTGTACAGAATGTATTGGTAGCTTGTTTATAAGTGTGTGTAGCTTTTTATATGGGGAGGTATACATGTACATGGCTGTTGGTGCGAATGGCGTCATTTTTCCCTGAGACAATAAATGAAATGTGCAGATTTATATAGACGCCTGTATAACCATCAGTATCAAAGCGCTTTACATTTATCCGCTGTACTAGGAAACTTTTTTTATTATCAGAATCATTTCAATCTAGGTGGGCTACTGTACAGGGCGCTCCAAACCAATCCATACTTAGATTATGATATTTCCCCAACAGCTCCCCAGATTTCGCTTGGTCGACGAGGCAATTGAGATTAAGTACCTGCCAGGGACACAAACACGTGACCACAGCGGGGCTCGAACTCACGATTTTATTATCACGAGCCCTGCGCTTTATCCGTTGCGCCACACGTGCTCTTTTTTTAAAAAAAACCATCAAAATCCTTTGATGGTTTTTTTTTAAAGAAATCCATAGATATGTGCCATTTTTTTTCATGAGAATCTTAGGCTTAGTCATGGGTCGTGTTTAATTGAAACAGCCTGAAATACATGTTTAAGAGCTCTTATCTATACCAAAAAGCTACATTGGTCAGCAGGTACATTAGAGTCCAAGGTGCTAGGCATCAAGGAGAAAAAGTGGTTTTGTACATTTCGGTTTAACCCGAAACATTGGGTATAGACACTTGGAGTTTCCCTTGTACGCTTAGCATCGCACACAGATGAACTTTTGACAAATTAAGGGGGGATGACCAAATTTAAGTTGTAAAATGTTTTCATCTCTGATCGAAGCATTCACCGCAAAATCCCATCTGTAAATTATTTTGCGCCGATATTTCAATCTGTTTTGCCGTGAGAGCTAAAAACGGGATTTTGTAACCCATTGAGTATTTGGAATGGGTCGACCAAAATGGGGCATGTTTTCATCAAACTTCCAACTAAACATCCTTTGATCCTAAGATTTCACAGGGTAAAATAGAAAGTATAGCTTTCTTTTGACCGCTTTCCATTAAATCTGGGGATGAGGCTATTAGCGATCGGGTCATGCATGGCCCTTTAATGGTGCAACAAGTGAATTCAAATGTGAAAATTTTCAATAATGTAATGATTTTCTACCCAAAACTCTTCCAGCGAAAGGGTTCAACTGAGATGATTTCTTGGTAACAAAAAATATGCAATTTCTAATTACAAAATTGTGAAATTGTGAGCAAATACTAAATTCGGCATCTGTGATATCATTAAAATTAATCAACGTCACCTTTTGTTTTCAT
>JAMKCH010041292.1:0-115745 GCA_023653785.1 Ophioderma brevispina
GACTGTTCCACACTGGGCAATTGTATCTGTTTGAGTTTTAATACTTTGGGCCATAACGATTCGCAGGAAGGATTCGCAGGCAACAAAACAAGTGACATAGGATGTTAACTGGTCTATTGCAGCGTGGTTGTCGGGTTTGGTTGAATGAACAATGCTCCATAATAGGATGTGAGCGATTAGCATGAAACCTTCCACACAAATGTATAGACCGTATTCAATATGACGTCAGCCACCAGACATGTTGGTGGACAAGATGCATACATTCCAGGACTACAATACATCAAGCTGTCAATGGATCCATGTTTAGCAATTGGACAGGGATCATTGACAGGTGTATTGTAGTACTGGAATGCGTCTCTCTTGTCCACCAACATGGCTGGCTATTGAATACGGTCTATAGAAGATGACGATTGGGTTACAATGTACCAGTCAGTTCCTTGAAGCAAACCTGAGACACTGCGCTGCCAAATTCGATACCAGATCATTCAGGCATGCGACCCTGGCTTGCGAAGATTACAATACATGCACCTGCTTCACCTGAAAAGTCCAGACATTTCGGCAAGTGATTTTTTTTTTATCTCTGTTTGCTTGGGTTGTTCTGGGTTCTGGAGGAAAAGCCTTGCTAAGTTAATCTTTGACATTCCGTGAAAGCGCCCTATAGCGACGACGCACTTTTGTGTCGTCCTTTCAAAATTCGGACATTTTAACAAATGAATTTTGACTTTTATTATTGCAAGAGGGCGCTATTATACTTTTCAGCCTTCTCGAGAATTTCATCAGTTTCTACGTTTTTAATGAGTTGTACTACGGGCTGTCTATAAAAAATCTTCTTAGAGACAGCCCGTATGACAAAATTTCAAAAATTTGAATAAATTTGCATAAATTTGCATAAATTATAATACACTTCTATTGTTATTATAACGGAATAAACCGCAATACAAAGGAGGCGTTATGTGCCACATAGAATGTCCACATAACGGCAAAAAAGACGAATAACAAAGACCTATGTCCACATAACCCTGATTTTGGAGAAATATTGATATATATATATATATATACAGGAAAAAATGGATCTGGGAGCAGATCTAATTTACAAGACGGCCTTATTGGGAATGGATGGTGATCCCTTTAATGACCCCTTGAGGTGACTTGACCTTTGACCCTGTAACTTCACCAATATGTCACAAATGTCATTAAATGTATTTTTACGTGTAACAACTTTACAAGGATCAATATTATTGAGTTTCAACTCAATCCAAGCATGTCAGGGATTTGACCTTTCACCCCTATAACGTGACCCCTGGGTCACGGATGGGGTCAACTGTACTTGTTCTGTATTTATGATACCACGAGGATTATCCCTGACCATTTTCAGCTCAATCGGAGCTTGTTTGTAGATTTTGATCTTTGACCTAGAACTTTGACCTTTGGGGTCGAGACTATCATAGACCTCTTTTACCATTAATTTACATCATGACTCACTGCAGCAATAACGTCCTTTATCTGTCTTCTTTAGGCTTAGATATAGCCATTTGGTCTGGTAGTGTTTTAGGCTTTTTTGGCAAAAGTTGACCATTTGCCCCCTTAATGGACCTTTACCCAATATGAACAAAATCTCATGGACACCCAAAAATGTGTTGTTCCAGGTTTGAATAAAAAAAAATCTATGCTAGTTCTGGAGATAAAATTCTTAGAAAATATTTAGCTTAAAACCGAAATGACCTTAAATGACCTTTGACCCCCCAAAATAAAAAGACCTTGCACACACCAGGTAACTTAATGCATATCTAAGGTATGTCATTCTACTATGTTTACATTCTTGAGATAACAAATTTGAATATTTTTGGTTTTTGACCAGATGGATCCCTTAACCCTTACAAAACCCGCAAACAAACACCAAATAAACTCGGACGAGCTGAGGCTAGAAATGCACTAAGTCCAAAAAGATGCGATACCGTCTCGCCACCAAACAAAAAAAAACACTCACATATGGGCACGAAATCGCTGGGCCAGGCCAGCGCCTCCCTCCGTGGGTTGCCATGCCTGGTCATATGGAATGTTTGGGCCGGAGCCCCGGTTTGAATCCCGGCAGGGACGTCCAAGTTTCTTTAAGTTTCTATCCCTTTCCCTATACCCCTTTCCTTCCTCTCTGTAGATAGACCAAAAAAAGGAGTTAGACAGTTAGAGTTAATGACCTTTTTGACCCCATTCCGAGCACAGCGTTTGTGATGGGTCTTAAGCTGCTTCGTAGTAGAGTCACGTGACCATCAATGGTTGCTATAGCAGATATGGCTTTTTGGAAGATTTTTCACAATGAAGACCGGGGGCAGTCCCCCTTAATGACGCAGATTGACCTCTAACCCCATACGTTGTGAAGGGTCTCAAGCTCATTCATATGCATGAGTCCGTGACCGTTCATTGTAATCTGTAGGTGCTGAAACTTTATAAAGCAAAATGACACTTTTGACCTCTGTGACCCCAGATATGACTAAATGGGAATCCTCGCGGTCATCTGGTGGAAGTCTGGTCAGAATACGGTTAAACCATGACTGAGCGAGGCAATTGCAGTGTTGCCAGAAGAAGAGAAGAAGAAAGAAAGCAAGAATAACGCATCAGACACAGAACAAGTCTTTGTTAATGCTCAAGAAACAGACCAAGGCGCCTGAAGGCCGCTTATAAGAAGAAGAACGCATCAAAAACAGAACAAGACGGGGCCCGTCTGTAAGAACGCATCAGAAAACTGAAAAGCCGGCTGACGGCGTCTTGTTACTATGATAAACTAACCTTTCACGCCAAAAAGAACCCCTACATACCAGAGGTATCAGAGTATACCATTAGAATGAAGTAAAGAATGGCAATGCCAATTCACATTCAACTTCCAAAGTTGAATAGTTCGTATCTTATAAAGGAGGACAATAATAAGTATTTGACCTACCGGAAAGAGAGTCCGCACAGCTGCTACTTGGTTCACACCCCTATGTCACAAGACTGATATCGTGTGTTTGGATCAGTGGTATAGCACCAAACTCCGCTAGAAGTCACACCGGGTTTCGACAATAATTATGATCACCAAGTCCTTTACCAGGATAGTTTGGCAGGAGCCCTGTCATGGCCGTGAGGAGACTGTTAATGTCCAATCTTGACATGTCAAACCTCCTCGTGTAACGGAATTGCGACCACGGTAGTCTCCCCTACTGTTAGTATAACATTCTGCTTGAAGGAAATGAAAAACGTATATATATATATATAGATTATATATATTATCTATATATCTATATATATATATATATATAATCAGATATATATATAACACATAGTAACAGCATTATTTAGCAGGGACTATTTTTGATTAGAGTGCTCATCCATTAGGAGCGCGTAAAATACATTACAAGTATAGACCTCTGGAAGGCAACCGTTTTACGTTCAAATCCTAGAAAGAGTTTATCAGAATAATTTATTTGTATCTATTTAGTACATTGAGGATTGCTGATTTAACATGGATCTGAAGCTTAAGCAAAGAGCATGTCATGGAAATTCTGACGACCTAGAAGGGTTGTCACACCGATGGAAATATTCATGGACGGCTTCAAAACTCTGTATGGAGAAGCCGGTGGTTAGTACTCAGCACGGTTCGGCGTGGGTAACGAACTTCAAAAGACTAACACCAGCTTTGGCCGTCCATCAACCTCATTCACAGATGACAACTAAGCGTGCTGATGAGTTAATCATATCAGATAGACGCATCATATCCAGACATTGCTGATGAATTGGATGTTTCTATGGACAGCATAAACATTAATCTCTGACTTGGAATATTTAAAAGTTTGTGCTAATGGGTTGATGTACAGTGCTGAATATTAGTATATATATATCCTTAACTCATGGTTTGGGCCATATCATAACTCCATAATAATCAACCATTATCACATTATAATAACGATAAATTAACTGTCAATAGGCCTATGATTGAATATGGTCCTGTCAACGCAGCTCCTAAATATCAAAAAGGTGTCGGAGTAATTATGATAACTCTTTCTGCAGTACACTTCATTCTCTAATAATGTTTGTGATGAGTATAGTGAGTTACTATTATTATTATGATTATTGCAATTATATGTTGTGATTATTTGTACCTATTATTGTAATTTTCGCTTCATGTGAATCCAGATATGACATAAAGGGGATGCCTCAGCGGTCATTTGGTGGAAGTCTGGTAGATACGTCAAACCATGGACTGAGCTAGAGGCACTTGAAGTGTTGCCAGAAGAGAAGAAGAAGAAGAAGAAAGAAAGAAAGAAGACGCATCAGACACAGAAAAGCGGCTAGAAGGCCGTCTTGTAATGATTCAGGAACAGAACAAGGCGCCGAAGGGCCGCCTTATAAGAGAATGAACGCATCAAAACAGAAACAGAAGACTGGCGGCCGTCTTGAAGAACGCATCAGAAACTGAACAAGACGGCTGACGGCCGTCTGGTAAGTATGCTCAACTACATTTAGCCAAAAAGAACCCCGACATATCAGAGTATTCGAATACCATTAGAATGAATACAATCAATGCAAATGCACAGTTCAACTTCCAAAGTTGATAGGTCGATCGTATAAGGGAGGTACAATAATAGTATTTGACCTACCGGAAAGAGAGTCCGCACAGCTGCTATTAGTTCACCTATGTCACAAGACTGATATCGTGTGTTTGGATCAGTGGTATAGCAACAAGCTCCGCCAGAGGCATCATCCACCGGGTTCGACAATAAATTATGATCACCAAGATTCCTGTACGCAGGATAAGTTTGCAGGAGTCCCTGTCTGGCCGGAGGAGACGTGATTTCCATGCTTGACAATTTCAGAAACGCTCCTCGTGTAACGGAATTGCGACCACGGTAGTCTACCCCTAAGCTGTTAGTATAACATTCTGCATTGAGGAAAGAAAAAAAGTATATATATATATAGATATAAAATGAACGAGATTGGGATGGGTCTTGAAACGTTAAGCAGCACGAGCCAAACCAAAAAACCCTAGCTTTCGCTCATGAGAGCCTTCAATCAGGGGAGGCTCTGAATAAGAGAAAAAGAAGCTTATAAATATATTACAACAATGATAAAAGAAACACATAGTGCCAGATGATATTATTTCCGGTAAATCATTACATGGAATTCCAGGGGAATACAATGGGGAATAGCCCGGGCTAATATCGTCTGCACAGTGCCTGGACTAGTAGTGATTCAAATACTCGGGAAAATAATGAATTATCTAGATAATATATATAGAAGCACATGAGAAAATAATACATTACAGCACGAAGTTAATTGAAGTTGATATTTTATGTGTTGTGTATGTGTTGTGTGCGTGTGTGCTTGTATACTGTGTAGATGGTGTAGTAGTGTGTGTGTGTGTACTTGTGTGTAGCATTTGGATTGTGTGTGTGCACTTGTAAATGTATCTGTTCGTATTTTATGTGTATAGATGTATATAACGCATGAAATGTCATAAAAGATAGAAAACAAAACATACCCAAAAGAAGTGCAGAGAAGCACCACAAGTAGAACGTAACCGTCAGACAGTGATACTGATTGTGTAGTCAAGGAGAAGCGTCGTTAGCAACGCCTCCAGTGAATAGAGGATAGAATTACCTATCATCTGGCACTATGTGTTTCTTTTTATCATGTTGTATGCTATATTTATAATGCTTCAGTTTTTCTTCCTTTATCAGGCCTCCCCTGAATGAAGCTCTCATGAGCGCAAGCTAGGGTTTTTTGGTTGGCTCGTGCTACGTTTCAGATCCATCCCCATCTCTTTCATTTATAATATGTGTTTTCACACCCACCAGGATGGATCAACAAAGTTGGTCAAAGAGCCCACAGATCCTCTCTCACACATATATATATATATATATATATTTATATCTATATAGATATATATATATATTTTATAAAGATTATTATATTTTGTTTTAGCCTTTTTATTTGTTTACAATAGAATATTCATCGTAGTTTACGGTTAGTAAGTTACATTTGAGTAAGTTGAGATTACGTTCTTCTTCATCCGGTTCCGAGCAGATTCTGCGAACTCTCAGTGCCTGGCTATGGGATCCCGCGAAATGTGTTGAGGGGGTGCACGAGATGGTAAGAGTAAATGTGTGTTTATCTGTGGCTTGCTATATAGCGTAGTTTGTATGGATCCGTTTCTGAGCTGTGTTATAAACAATCAAAAACCTAAAACAAAACACCGCAATTCTCTACTGAAATACAAAACCTAAGAAAAAGACAGACAGAGTCCCACTTGTCAACACGGTACAACCCATCCTTCAGCCAAATCCGCCATATTATTTCTCGCCATATACATACTCCTCCATCAAGATGACAGACTGAAAAACATATTCCCGTCTCCACCTATTCTGGCATTTTCCGCCGCCCAATTGTGCGAGACCTTACGGTACAGCCAACTACTGCGCCCCCTTGACGACAAACAAACACCCCGGCATGTTTCAATGTAACGCAAGTAGGTGCTCCGTCTGCCCATTTATCAAAGAATCCTCCAAATACCAGCTCCAATCTGCGACCTTCCCCATTACCAAAACATCCACTGTAAAACATCCGGGGTGGTTTTATTTGATCACCTGTAAAAATGCCACCTACAATAGATCGGCAAAAAATATGACCAACTTACGTTCGCTTTAAAACGGGGGCACCAAAATCCGATATTCAAACTTAAAAAGAAAAAAATACCCATCGTCGATCACTTCAAACTCAAAGACCCAGTGTTTTGGACATTTCTCTCATGGGCATCGAATATCTTCATACACAAATGAAACACCACCACACCCTCCGCAAACGTGAATCATTTTGGATTTCCAAGCTAACCACCCTTAAACCCTTTGGAATAAATGCCGAATTATAGGCCGACCACTCTCTTCCTTTTTTCATATCCGCCCCCAAACCGTTCGACCCTTCTTTTCTACAGCCCTCTTTTCTTTGGCCCGTTTCCCGCACTTTGGTTCTCTATCGGCATTGCCTTTCATTATCCATCACTTCTCGTAACACAACACCAGACCTATCCGGCCTTCCCCCCTCTTTTCCCTACCATCACCGGTAAGCACTCATTATTTGTTGTTGTTCTATGGCTAAACTACTGATTTTCACTTTATAACCCTCGGGCTTGGGCTGGCTAGTGTTGTTTATCTCATCTATTCCAATTTTTGGTATACACACGGAGGTTCTCATGTCGTTTTTCTATGGTTCTCCATTTTAGGCCTGAGAAGCCCTGCGGGCCGAAAGCTTGGCCGTACACCGATACTATTAACATCGGTGCTACGTTTCACACCATTCCAAGATCTTCGAATATTTTTTTATATATCTATATATATATTATAGATAGTATAGATGATAGAATATATATATAATATATATATATATATATAATATATAAGAATACACGAGGGGGATCAAAAAGTAATAACACAGATTATAGCCTGAGGACTCGTCTACATGGAACTACTGTTCAACATAGTCACCATGTACTTTCGAGGTAGTTACGCCACCGTAAACCAAGCAGCAATCCGGTTTGGAAATACTCGAGCTTAATTTTAGCCTAAACATAACCTTCCCTATTCCATAACTTAACAACTGATTTGACTTCAACCAGATCTTCAAACCTCTAGAAAGTTTATCATAATAATTATTTGTATCTATGTATACATTAATTGGTCAGTGATGATTTAACAATGGATCTGAAGCTTAGCACAGAGCAGTCATGGAATTTCGGACGAAAGAGGGTTGCACACAGATGGAATTCATGGACGACTTAAAACTCTGTATGGAGAAGATGTGGTGACATCAGTCCGGTTCGGCGGTGGGTAAAGAAATTCAAAGACTAACCACAGGTGTGGCCGTCCATCAGTCACAGTCACAGATGAACAACCTAAAGCGTGTGAGAGTTAATTCAGAGCAGATAGACGCATCAGGTCCAGGGAAATTGCTGATGGATTGGGTTTTCTTAAGGATCAGCACAAACATTAATCTCTGACTTGGGAATATTAAAAAGTTTGTGCTAAGTGGGTACCCAAAAAAATTACAGCGGAAAATAAACAGAGGCGCGCGAGGTGTCCCAAGAGCTCATGGATGCATTTGAACGCGAGGGACAAGATTTCTTCAAATGTGGTTAAATGGAGATGAGCCATGGGCCATACCTGTATAAGCCCAGAGAAGTAAGGTTCATCCAAGCAATGGCTTTACACCACGTCACAGGAAATTCTACGGCGCCAGAGATCGACTCAGAAGAGTTGATTGCTACAGGTTTTGGGTCACAGGGGTAGTATTCTCACAGACTTATTGCCTGAGGGTGCACACAGTCAACAGTAAAAGATATGTAACTACACTTTGCCAGCTGAGGGAAGCCCATCAGGAGAAGAGAACCACTTAAACACATTCATTCCATACAGCTTCACATCGATAATGCAAGGCCACACACGTCCACTTTTCACAACCTAGGCAATTGCCAAATGCGGTGTTGGTGGCTCGTGATACTCATCCACCATTACAGTCCTGATGGGCCCTTCAGACTTCTATCTGTTTTGGGCCAATTAAAGTAGTTCCGTGGTTACCCATTTGGATGAAGTTGGGAAGAATTGGTGAAGTCAAATCAGTTGTTTATGTTAGTTATGGAATAGGGAGAAGGTATGTTTAGTGGCTAAAATTAAGCTCCAGTGGCGTATTAGTATTTATGATATATATAATATATATATATATATAATAATATCTATATATATATTATATATATAATAATATTATATATATCTGTGTGTGGTGGGTATACGTTTGTGGTGTGTGTGCGTGTGGGTGTGGTGTGTGTGCATGTGTCTACAGTAAAATAAGTTGGGGTTGATGTCAGTGCTGATATATATATCCTTAACTCATGGTTTGGGCCATATCATGACTGCATAATAATCAACCATTATCACATTATAAGAACGCCTAAATTAACTGTAATAGGCCTATGGTTGAATATGGTCTGTCAAAACGCAGCTCCTAAATATCAAAAAAGGTGTCGAGTGAAGGTAATTTATGTCACTCTTCATGCAGTACACTTCATTCTCATATTAATGTTTTGATGATTATAGTGAGTTAACTTATTATTTTATGATGATTGCAATATTATGTTGTGAGATTGGTACTATTATTGGATCTTTCGCTGTATATACTTTACAGCCACTGATGAAGCCGGAGGGCGATAGCTATGGCACAATAAATACCTGATATTTTGAAACGTCTACAACGTCCTATTCCAATTTCTAACATTTTAAGATATATATATATATATATAAGTATATATTAATAAGACGTATAATATATATATTATATATATAATATATAATGAAAGGGCCAAAAGGGGGTGTTTCACACAAACGACGTCAAAAAAATCATAAGTGGGTAAATAAACTCGAGAAGGGGTCTGACCCCAAAAGGGCCAAAAGGGGCGGTGTTTCACACACACGACGTCAAAAAACTCATAAGGTGGGTTATAATTCGAAAAGGGTTATGACCCAAAAAGGGGCCAAAAGGGGGGGTGTTTCACAAAAAACGACGACAAAAGCTCAAAGGGTTGTATTGTAATAAAACTCAACAAAGGGGTATGGCCTACAAAATTGCCCAAAAACCACAGCAAGTGCCGAAAGGAACACTTGCCAAGTGAAGCAAACAGAAGCAATAAAATAGAAGGAAAACCACAAGAAACTGGAGGACATACTCCGTGATTGACGAAACGCAGTATGTAAAACAAAGCGGAAAAAAAGTATTGATGTCCAAAAATCGGAAAAATAAGCATAGTGCGCCGAGAACAAAACGGAGGAAGTGGGGAAAGGGAAACAGTGGAGGGCTGACATGCATAAAGAAAAACAAGACGAAGCAGCTAGGGGTCACGTTGATGACGAAGGGGCGGTGGTAAAAATGGTTGGGGGTAAACAAATCACGTTTTGTCTGTTGCCAGGTAAGTGAAATGGTGGAGATATGGAAGAGATTACCTCGGTCAGTTGTAATGTTTGATTGTCACGTTTTGTATTAGTGTTAAAACGGTGTACGTGACGTACGTGTGATCCAACATATTGCATGCTACATTGTCTACATGTGATGAGGGTAGATAACCCAGTCCATCTTATCATTTATGTGCGTTGTGATAGGTAAAAGATTAATTGGTCTGTGAGCTAGTGATTTTTTTCCCTTCGATATGGTGATCACGGACGTGACATTTCTTGGCTGTACATCGGGTGAATCCATCATCCAATGATGAAGTTTGGATCTCAGGAAGTGTAGACGAGACTAGAAGACCCTTAAGGTTCCAAGGGCGCAAAATGCTGTAACCGGTGTTCTTAGAAAACTTTCTGTAGGCGTTGTGATTTATGTAGCGTATCCATATGTTCATGAACGGATTGCGGTACCTGAGAAAGTTTGGGGTGGTAGTTCAGAACAAGAGGAACTCCCGAGGTTTTCTTCTTTTGTCCTCCTTCTTTATCCTCCAATATAAACAAGTGTAAGAAAGTTGAACCTCAAATAACTGTTTGAATAATAAACATTTAAGAATATATCTCAAAAAGAGAAATCCTTCGGTCCAACCCGATGGAATATCCCGTGTTTCAAGGAGCCATACACATTGTTGTGAATACACTTTATGATATAACACAACTTTACTATTATTAAGGTATTATTTCTAAAACGAGGTACTCAAAAATACATTAATATCATTTTACAATCGTACGTTCTTTATCCAATGCATTTTTCTCCAATACATTTTTGTCTGGTGCAATTTGTAAGCGACTGGTCTTAAAGACTACCGTGGAAACTGTTATAAAAGGTCAAAGTCTCCATGGAGAGAATGCAAAAATGATGAAAAAGTTTCAATTTAAAGTATTTACAAATCTCTTACTCAATAATAATTAATTAATAACGGTCCCAAAAAGGCTATTATACTGAATTAAGGCAGCCATTTTGAAAACAGCGCCCTCTAACGGTACTTATCATAAATTCTAATTATTGGAATAGCATTAAATAATAATTAGCATCAAGAAATACCCAAAATTGATTTCATATTAACTCTTAGATAGCTGTTTTTAGTTTTAATATGCCATTTTCTAGAATTTTGGCGGCCATTTTGAAAAACGCCCTCTAGCGAGAGTTCCCCACATTTCCCAGAGGTTGGACCCAACAAATCTTGTTCAGCACCCTTGAAAATACAAGAAAACACCTTCAAACCTTCTTCCCCAAACTTCTAGAATGGGACTTTAATTTTGAACCCTACTAATGACATGCGAGAGAATATCTCATTCTTCACATCTTACAGGTCTCACCCCGACGTTCCGTGCAGCTCAAGAGAGCATAATTATGAGTTGTGGCATCGCTACAGACCACGCTGCTAAATTTCAAGCAAAAGGACATTCGGCTTTTCACTGATCGTGGTGAAAATGATGTCCCTTTTTGATCTAATGATGAAAAGTGGGCGAATATACAGCTTAATTAACTCAATTCTTCTGTCGTCTGCCAAGACGGTACAAATACAATTCTAATTGAAAATATACATGGCAACGCGTTACAAGGGCTCATAAAAAGGCCGTTTCTTTAAGGGAAAGTGCTCTTAGATGTAATCTACAGTCTTGAGTTATTTTGTCTTTTTTTAATGGATGTCTACCAGGTGGTATAGGTGAAACTAACGAATTAATACGGGCTCATCATGAATATTTTGATATTGATTCGATTTGAAATGAAAATGACTGTTATAGATGATGATGATTCTGAACGACGCGCGCAGTGAAGTCGCATTACCAGCACGGCCTTCCATGCCTTACCTAATTCTTGCCGGCTGGTTCTAATTGCGTGAAATAGCGGTATTGCCAACACGGCAAACCCTTCTCAGGGCAGGTTTAGTTTTGCCGTACCGCGTCGAGTAAAAAGCTTGTTTTAAATAGCGGTGTTGTCTGTTCTACTGAGCGGGATAAAGGATCGAGGTGGCGTGGGTGGGTAACACAAGTGTTCTTAACACCAGTCATGTTCTTTAGATATTCTGCCAACATGGATAGGTAAACAACATATTCTGAACATGAGCGGTTCTCCTGCCGACATGGCAAAACGCGACTTTTGCTGACCCGCTATGGCCCCGGCTCTTTTCCCGCTATCTCACTGTTTCTTGGAAGGCACATACGGTATTTGGCATGCTCGACTGCACTAACCGCTATCATGCTGGCCAGCCTCAGCGGGGTCACAATACTTCCCCCGTTCCAGAAACTTCCTAGGGCATTTATTTCTTTGAGGTGTGTGTTTTACATGTAGGCCATTCCCAGTTACTTATATACAAGTGTTGCGTTATTTGTCATTTCTTTATGGATTGTACTACCAGGACTAGGTGTAAAAGTACAATTACAAGAATTACTAAGTGTGTTCATCATAAATTTTATGATGTGATCCCTTCTGATATGAAAACAATAATAGGCCAACTACGATGATTTTGAACAACCGCGCGTAGCGGAAGTCGCATTACTGGCGCGGCCTTGGCATCATTTTCTGCCCAACACGGCAAATGCCGCTATCGGCTTTCTACTGATGAAAATAGCGGTATGCAACCCGGCAAAAAACCTTATCAGAGCAGGTTTGATTTAGCGGTTTTTTATCGCATCGCGCTAAAATAGAGGGTCGGGCTGTTTCTACCGAGCAGGATAACGGATTCGACCCGCTTTTCCGAAGCGGAAAACGTCCCCAGTAGAAACACGCTCTTTTACCATGTCTACCCGAATAGTAAATATGTCTTTATCTGCAGGATATTCCAGGCAAACTTCGTCAAGCAGTAATTCAACCGTGTTGGAAAAATGTTATGTTGAGTAATTATAGACCTGTTGCTAACTTGCCTCTCATTTCTAAATTGGTTGAGAAATGTGTCACTTCACAGATACTTTATAATGTTAAACAACCATGAACTTCAGAAACCATTGCAGTGGCATAAAAGGCACTGCACAGTACTGAGACTGCACTTAGGCTATGTTCAAATTGATTTCCAAACATGCATATTGATAATAAGAAGGGCCATTTTCCGGATTATGTTAGATCTCCCCGCAGCGTTTGACACTGTGGACATGATATACTGTTGAGTGCCAATAGGGGATCCATGAGTTCGGCCTCAGAGAATCTGTGCGTGACTGGTTTTCATCTTACCCTTAAGGATAGATCCTGCCGTATTCTGTCTGCGGTAACTACTTGACAATATACACATGAATACGGTCGACCTCAAGGGTCTGTCATTGGGAACCACTTGGTTTTGTATTTTATACACCACAGTTGGTAGTCAGCCTCCGTTCACCCACGGGTGAATACTACATTTATGCTGTGACATCCAGGTGTATCGGGATTGTCGATCCCAAATCAGGAGACACTGTGTGTGCACTGTTCAAAATCTCACGTTGGGCGTCGCTGATGTTAACCATGGATGATTGAGGTGAGAATAAAATTAAATTAAATCCGACAAACAAAAAATTTATAGCTCATCAGTCAAACCACATGAAACTACTTCATGATGTAGAGCGTCAGCTGGATGCTGTCCTATCTGTTCCATTCTGATAAGTGTTCGCAATTTGGGCGTGATTTTTGACAATCAAATGTCAATGTCTAAACATGTGTCCAGCCTTGCTAAAATTGTTACTGGCAAATAGAAACATTAAAGAATACGTAGATTCCTAGATTTTGATACATGTTGCTAATGTGTTGATCATTAATTTTGTCTCGCGTAGATACTATAATTTGTTGCTCAATGGTAGTACTCAGCATTACTCCGAAAAGCTTCAAAACACGTGTGCTCGTCTCATATTACCGGTATCTAGATTACTCACACAACCCCTGTTGAAGGAACTTCACTGGCTTAGTATATCTGATCGGGTAAATCAAGACTCTTTTATGTTTATAAGGCACTGAACGGGCTTTGTCCCAAGTACATCAGTGAATGTCCGGTGGTCAGTAGATCACGTCATGGGTCTGTTACCACTCGTTATAGCCACCATGGTCTCACTCTCGTGGTTCCTAGGACACATAAATGTGCTGGCGACAGGGCCTTTACAGTGGCTGCACCAAAGCTATGGAACCAAATTCCCATCACCATTCGTAGTGCCAGTACTGTTGAAAAGTTTAAGTCAATGCTCAAAACTCACCTCTTTCAGTCGTATTACTCATAAAGGCGCTTTGTATCTATGTGAAAAGGCGCCTTTCAAAACATAAGTCATGTATGTTATGTTATGTTATGTGGTCTAATGGTTAGGGAGCTTGCCTTTGGACCCAAGGGTCCGGGGTTCAAATTTCGGTGGGGGCTACTTGATGGATTTATTCTATATAGGTACTCAATTCTGGATTTAATTTGTATAAGTGATATTGGGTAAACTCAGAATTACCACTCTCTTCATGGTTCATTTGATATGGGCAAAGGATCCATGAAAGCTCTCACTTCCCATTCATTGTGTGTTTGTATTTGGTTGGATGTTGCAACATGGCGCTGATTAAGCTGCTGCCTCGAAGTTGCATTGTTTCTGTTTGATTAGTTTGTTGTATGTCTCTGGCAATTTAGCCTACGGGCCACGATACGAGATTAAACCAGTTTTTATTATTATTATCGATCCGTGTTCGACACGGTAAACGGTCCCAGTAGAAACACGCTCATATTTGAACGACGCGCTCAGCGGAAGTCGCATTACCATGGCCTTGGCATCATTTCATGCCCAACACGGCAAATGCCGGAATCCACGCGAAACTTGCAAGGTTGCTTACGCTACTTTCGACAAAGCTGTCCAGTTGGTATTAGATTGTAGAAAGGGGGGTTCTGATGGCAAAGTGTGACATTAAGTCGGCATTTAGGCTTCTCCCAGTTGCTCCCCAGGATTTTGAGCTATTGGGCTTCAAGTTCCAGGACTCTTACCATTACGACAAGGCACCCCCACGGGGCGGCTATCAGTTGCTACCTGTTTGAGGCTTTTGCCACTTTCTTAGAATTCAAAGCTTGTCAGGTTACCAAATCAGCCTCAATCATGCATTATCTGGACGACTTCTTCTTCGTGGCTCCAGCTAAGAGTATGAAGTGCAAAGTGTCACTGAACAGTTTCCAGTGCATTTGCAAGACACTGGGCGTTCCGCTGGCTACGGACAAAACTGAAGGACCTACCTCGGTGATTACATTTTTTGGTCTCCAAATTGATACGAATTGATACGAAATTAGTTAGAGTACCAAAGGAGAAACTGTCCAGTGTGACAAACATCATACAGGAAGCACTTGCCGCAGAGAGTCTTCCCGTTACTAGAGTCCAATCGCTTATCGGATCGCTAAACTTCATACGTAGGGCAGTTTCCCCGGACAGGGCCTTCCTGAGAAGGATTCACACCAGTAAATAACGTGAGAAACAGGTAAGTCCAGCCCCCACTGCAGATGAGGTGTTTTGTTTTTGGTGACCCTAAAAACTAAGAGAAAAGGCGAGATCTGGGTTGCAAATCATGGTTGCTATCAATATTAAGTATAAAATCTGTAGGAATATCAAAAAAGGTTGTCATTGATATGTTATTTTGATCCGACAAACCAATTTTAATCGCGGTTCAGTAGCTCGAACATTTTGGGGGTAACTACCCTAATTTCATGATTGATTGGGTAGGAGATATGATGATCTTCAAGCAGAATGTTAGCTTTAAGGTCTGAGATGTTCCATTGAGGAGAAAATGACGTTTTCATCTCGCCCATTTTGTACAGGAACGAATGGGGCCAGTATTTAGTGGTGTGAAACCAGCCGGTGGTATTGGTTTTGGTGCATTCTTCAGGGGTCAATGGACACAGGGGAAGTGGAATGAAATCAGCTTGCATCATAACACACCATTGCATTTCTAGAGGTCTACCAGATTGTAGTAGCCATCGCACTATGGGGCACCAGATGACAAACTTTAAGGTGCAGTTTTGGTCGGATAACAAGGCTGTGGTAACAATCATCAACAAGCACACCTCTCACTGTCCTTTCATCATGTCCTTAGTCAGGAATTTAGTTATGCAGTGTTTGCACCATAACATCCTTTTTGAAGCAGGTCATGTTCCTGGTATCAATAACGGTATAGCAGATGCTCTATCTCGTTTTCAGGCAGGCAAGTTCAGAAGGCGGGCTCCTTGGGCAGAGGCAGAGATGACAGTTCCACCACAGCTAATGTTGGATAGCTAGACGAGGAAGTTCAACGCCTAATCACATGCTTCCAGGCACCCGATACCAAGCGTACGTATGACGCGGCGATTTCCCTTCTAAGGAAATTCAGGGCAGATTTGCACCTCAACTACTCCTGGCCTGTCTCAACCAGGGAAGTGATTTTGTTTATTGCCTTCATGTCAAGGAGGAGGTACTCGTATCGCACCATCAAAACATATATAGCAGCAGTAAGTTAAAGTTACTTCCACAAATTAAACGGATTTCAAGACCCGACAGCCTATAGAAGGATGGATGTTAGGCAAACAATAACATTTGATGTTTTACATCGCATTCTTCCAGCACTAACACATGTTAGGCATTCGAAAAGCATATGTTTCACGCCGCCTTTTCTTTAGCATACTTTGGATTCATGAGAGTTGGGGAAATAGCCACTGGATTCAAAACATACAAACAATCATCGGTGCTACGAAGGTCCGACATTAGTAGAAGGATAATCAACGGTAGATCTGCCCTACAGGTTGTTATCAGGAAGAACAAACAGTACGGACCGCCTAAGATTATTAACATACCGGAAACAAGGAATCCAGAAGTATGCGCAGTTTCATCAGTACAAAGGTATGTAAAGATCAGACCAAGTTAGGCGACATACTATTCTGTCACTTTGATGGCACCCCGTTGACGCGTATACAGTTTCCCACGTTTTGGTAAAAGCGGCGGTTACTCAGCTGACGTCTAATTTCGAATAGGCGCTGCGACAAACGCAGCAATGGAAGGTATACCAGATGAACAAATCAACGCATTGGGACAATGGAAATCTAATTCCTACTTATCCTACATTAGGCTTGCCAAGGTATAATGTTTGTTGTTCTGCATTGTCATTGACAGTGTTAACTGGTTTTAAATTACAGGCAAAGGTGCATGCACTGTGGATTATCAGGGACAGCCACGTGAAAAGGGCGAAAGATTTGGCCAGAATGGAGCCCGTTACAACATCCAATTGGATGAACTCGGCTTCGAAGTATTCTGGAAGGGGAACAAGGAGGTGCTTTTGTGCAGGATCTTGAGTGCATGCTGAGAGATGAAGTATTGCACAGGCACGAACCGCCAGTTATGCTACTGATCCACCTGGGGGAAACAACATGGTGAACATGTAAACGAATGAAATGCACAAGTTGTTGTTAGATATGGTAGGAAATAGCCTAGCAATGTTGCCCAATCTACCTATCACAGATTCTAGCCAGACTATTCTATGTCCACCTGACATCGCAACAGAGAGCACGAGAAAAGCTTCGCCAGGTAAATCGTGACATCGTCAGAATCGCAGCACAGAACAGGGCCAGAGCAACGGGCCATAGACTCATCACGGCTGACAACCAAAGCGCTTGGGATGAGGTGAACCTAAGGGAAGAAGGGTATAGGCTATTTATCTCTGACATAAGGGAAGCTATGATGTTCTTTTCCAATAACCTTCGCTTCGTTTTCTAGGCTATTTTGTTTTGCAGTGTTTCTTTCTTTTATTCAGTATTCTTAAACAGCTGTGAAAATGTAAGCAATTTCATTGGCTGATGCCTGGGTTCAATTCGTTTAATTGAACCCAGGTAGTACGCGATGCGTATTGATGTTATTTTTAGGTTGAAGCGCTCGCGTCATACTGCGTTTTGCTACTTTCGCGCGCGCCTGCCAACGTTGCGTCTCGTTGCGTATGATCGTTGCGTTCAACGGGTTGTTCGATTGTTGTCACTGGGTGGTGGCAGTCCTTTCTTGTTGTATTAAAAGCCGTAAAACATCGCGAAATTGGGTTAAAGATGACCTTAAATGATAAAGCTGTTTAAGAATGAGAATAAAGGTATGATTTTGGGAACCGGTACTCTCTTTACGACGAATTGAACCCGGCGACACCATTATTTTTTGCGTGGAAGAACTCGGCCTCCGGCCTCGTTCTTCCACTTAAAATAATGGTATCGCCTTGGGTTCAATTCGTCGTAAAGAGAGTACCGGTTCCCAAAATCATACCTTTATTCTCTAAATTAAAAAAAAGAAGAAAAGAAAATAAAATAAAAAGGGGTAATTCTTCTCGCCGCTGTTGGCATGGCCGGACAATTTAATGGCCCGGTTGGCGCTTTAGATGTTTACAAAGTTTACTAAGTCCACTTCAATCTGGTTGTATTTTTACACAGAAAAGTTTCTTTACCGGAAATTACAATAGCATTTGAAAACTTGAAATATGTTGCCATAGTCCGCACCAGACTTTATTCCTCACAATTTGAGTAACATATAAGTTCAACTCAGGCTGTATACATATTTTTACACTGAGAGATTCATGTTGTATTGTTACCGGTTATTTGGTTAAAATATCACAAATTGTGTTAAGCAGTTTAAACGTGAAGTTTTAAGAGAGCAATATGGTGCTAGACACAGAAAATCCCTGCTGCATTGGTTACCGGGATACCCGTGAGCTCAGGCTGTATTCATACTTTTACACTGAGAGATTTGGATCAAATATCGCAACTTGTGTTATGCAGTTTAAACGCGAGTGTTTGAGAGAGCAATAGGGTGCTAGACATAGAATATCCCTGCTGGAGTTGTTACCGGGATACCCGTGCTGTACTTTTTTTCACCCGGGAAAGTTAGCTACATATGTCTCACATTGTATAGTTGTTAATTACTTCTAGTGTTTTTCTCTCATTTTATGGGCTGCTGCTGAAATTAAAGATGTCTGATTGGATCAATGACAATGTCCTTGTCTTGTAGCTTTATGACCAGTGTGTATGGTTTAAAAACTCTATTGTATGGGCTAGCATATTTGAATTCAAAGTTCCCACAAAAAGATATTGTGAACACTTAAACATTTAGTGAAATAATGTTCCGTATTTTGGGTATAAAATTCTATAAAAAACATAGTATGTTATTAGTTTCAGAATCATGAAATAGATAAAAAAACAGACAAAAATAAATGAATGAATGAATGTAAATCTTTCTGACTCACTCTGTACGTATTTCAAATACCTTCGTTTGAGCTCAAAGAGCGACACTGTGCTTGAAATGGATCAACGCCACCACTTCCAACTCCATCAGGATCTATCGTATACATCGGGAGTTGTAGCCATTGTGCCAGCCCACCATTCGCAAGGATTTCAGCACATGAGCGAAATGTATAAGCTGTTGTCAGCAGCTGAAGAAGTAAAATAATGCGATGATATTATTTTTTCGCACATATTTCGGATATCAACATTCAAATATTTTAAAATATTAGGAACATTAGAGAGACATGCACACAGGGCGGGCGGCCAAGAACATCCCAATTTTCAGACAGTCGCCCATTGGTTTTAACACGTAAAAGTGAAATTGACGAAAAATTTTGAGTTTTTTAATGTTGCAGGATATTTCTATTCCAAAACCGTTGGAGTTGAAGATCAACTCCACTGGAAGGGTTTTTCTGAATTTTTTTGTAGTGAATTTATTATTGCGAACGAGGACGAGGTCGTATTTAGGTCCATGGGAACACCCATGACAGACCCACGTCAAAGCACCCCAAATGGTTTGAGGTTTGCACTCGGTATTGCTGTAATTCTTTTGACATTTTGGTGAATTGAATGCTATAAAAATGAGGCTTGGCCGCCACCGCTGCCTGCTGGCACATTTGGAAAAAATTAGGGCGCCCTCAAGTGTTGAACTTGAAATTTGTGCATGTTGTAAAGCTATTACATTACCTCTCACCTGGAATGATTAAGGACCAAATCAGTACACTAAAGAACGACTCATTTTCACCCTTGTGTGACATGTAAATGATAGAGGTTGTGTTCGTTATTGCGTTAAGAAGGATAACTACTTCAATGATAATAATGATAGAGTACGTGTTAAAATGATTAAACAAAGATTATCAAGAGCATGGTGGTTGTGTGAATTTTTAATGTTTGTTAATGAAAAATCCTAAAGAACGACTAATCTTCACCTTGTTTGTTGAGAAAATAATGTTACTAGTAATTATTAAACACATGTTGAAGTCATAATGATGGTGGGAACTGGGATACTTATCGTTAACATAAAGTGCATGGATGGGAACGGTTTAGAAGCCTAGCGCGTCGCAGCCGCTGCCACGGCTGAACGCTATTGGGTGACTCCGGGATGACGTCATTTTCCTTGAAAATTATACTTAAAGGAGGCATGACCGATTACGTCGATTAATTTTTCCCATCTTGATAGAATGGCCTTCATACAAAACGCAATCTGTAATGTTTATGCGGATAGTTCCAACCTTTTAAGTGAGAGCTAAAAACAACGTGATTGTGTAATACCCAAAGAATCTGTAAAATTAATATTGGTCGACAAAAATGGGGGCATATTTTCGCTCATAACATCCAAACCAAAAAATCTTAATCCTAGGATGCTAGGGTTAAAAAGAGCTAGCTTTCGTTCTGTACCAAATTTTGACCATAGTGCATGAGCGTGCATGATGGGAACGGTAGTTAAGAGCCGATCGCGCCGCCGCCGCCGCCGCCTCTGCCACAGCTGCATCGATATAGTTGACTCCGAGATGACGTCATTTTCATTGAAAAGTGTATGATGGGGGAAAAGCGTAAATGAGATTAATAGTGCAGATGGGATACTAACAATGATCGCGCAAATGCCCATTATGCATGATGAAAAATGGGATACTGTCAATGGTTAACAATAAAGTGCATAATGGGAACGGTTTAGAGCATCGCGCCGCGCCGATTGCACGGCTGCATCGATATAGGCGACTCAGGGATGAGTCACTTTCCTTGAAAAGTGATTGATGGGAAATGCCCATTAAATGTTACATGACGGAAATGCCGATTACATAGTGCATGATGCACACATAAATGAATATCTGACATAGTGCACGATTGTGGAAATGGGATGTTGTCAATGGTGGGAACGGTATAGCATTGCGCCCCGCCGCCGCTGCCAGGCGGCAAATGCATCGATATAGGTGATCCGGGATGACGTCACTCATGTTGCGACACAATAATCATAATAATGCGACTTAGTAAAGTGCAGTAATGATTTTTTGCACTTCAAATGAAAAAAAATGCAGATCGTAACAATTAAAACTATTTCAGTGACTTATTTGACATTATGACCTTAAGTGTCACAAAATGCCACCAAAATAAAGATAATCTGATCACAAAATGTACCAAAATTGAAGATCTACATCGTCTGCGTATGTTAACTTTGTGATACGGTTTATATTTTATATTATCGAATCCCATTATTATTTTATTATTATTGGCTCCCGTTTGTTTCAATTTTTGCCGAGGTCCTCCAAAGTCACCTATAGGAGCTTGCCCGCGTCCACGGCTGCATCGCCCGTTTTCTATGGCAGGTTGAGCTTCACACGGCGCCTCCGCAGCTCGCTTGTTAAAAAGGGTGAAGCTTCGCGGCGCCGCCGCAGCTCCTTTTTAAAAAGTGAAGCCTTCGCGGCGCGGCCAAAATGGTTGGTTATTCTAAAGTTTAGCCACCTTATCCACTACACGACATGACTTTAGCTGATGCTAAAATTAAATATAAAATTTTTTTTTTTAATTTTTTAGCTTTTTTCACTTTTTTCAAATTAACTAAAAATATTACAAAAAGGAGGAAAAGCGTTTTTAAAATATTTTAAAAATGAATAGGGAAAAATAAGATTTTTCATTTTAATGACGTTTACTTTACGACGTTATTTAACACAGTTCTATAGGTAAAACGATTTTCATAGTTCGTATTCTTACATTAAAACAAGTAAGTTACAAAGACGTAATATGACGGAAAATATTACTCACGGTTACGTATAATACTACTTTTTTCAAATTAAAAATAAAATATTATTACAAAAGGAGGGAAAGCGTTTTAAAAACTATTTTAAAAATGATAGGGAAATAAGATTTTTCATTTTAATGAGTTAACTTACGACTGTATTACACATTTTATAGGTAAAACGATTGTCATAGTTCGTATATCTTACATTAAAAAAAAAGTAAGTTACAAAAGAAACGTAATATTACGGAAAAATATAATAACGGTTGGCGTTATAAATAATACTTTTTAAACATGTTAGATTATTTTTGCCACTGTGTATTTAAAATGTTCTGCTTCCAAATTGTATTTTAATGTTTAGGTATATGTAATAAAGCGTTAAGATTTTGAATATTTGGGGTTTATCGTAATTTAAAAAGTAAAGTCTTGTAAATTAGGAACATTTGTAACAGTGTGGGTAAACAGAACGATTTTATAATAAAATAACTCTGGCGACATTTATTAAGCTGACGGAAATAATGTTTAACACAAGAAAACACACGTCGGAGCTGATTCCCACGGCATGCACCCTGTTTGACCGCACTGTGACCTTTGTGGTTTTAATATCAATCTTACGAGTCTTACGGTATTTTGTTGATTAAAGTTAAGGCAACTTAAAGTTAGCATGCACCGTCGGGCGCTCGACACTCGCCTTCGAATGCTAGGCGGGTTTGAATGATACGAATACAACACGTCTTGACAATACCATATAGACTTTTGCTTTAATATATTAATGGTTTATTGCTATTTTTATTTGAACATTCCACACATTTTGGAATGACTAAGTTGCTAGTAAAGATAAATTTCATTCACCCTTTTTCGACCCAAACGCGAATGGGAATTGAAGAAAAGTAAAAAAGAAAAATAACCACCAGTCCCAAACCCAGCTCAGCATATCATAGAGGCACTATAATCGAAGTTGGTTGGTTTAGTTAAGTCGCTGAAGAAGAGATCAACAAATGACGCATCAATGCTCGCACACATTACAACCTACCGTTACCTCTTTGTAATTTTGTATAGTGTACGTTATATGTTGTTGTAAAACCGTATGTTATGTGCTTTGTAGGACGAGGTTTATTTTTTTATCATTATTTTTTTGTATCACGATTTTTTTAAAATCACGTTTTCATAAGACAGCAGGTCATAAACATGATCGCATACCATACGATTCCCATCTACCTCATCACTGGTATACAATCAACAGTGTAAAGTAGAGTTTTGATGTGATGTTTTAACATTTTTGATTTGTATTTTTTATTTAATCATCCGGAAGAGCATACTACAGATTCAGTTTTCTCGTCCACTTTTCCTATGTCAACGCAAAGGAAAGTCACAATTTACGGCCAAAAGAACGAAAAAGGACACATAATTAGATACAATATAGGTAATCGCGCAACAAAAAATGGACCATCAAGGACTCCGCTTGACTGAGAATTATCAAAGGATTGCCGTGCAACCGGGATGTTCTC
Organism: Ophioderma brevispina; assembly: GCA_023653785.1. Taxonomy (NCBI): domain Eukaryota; kingdom Metazoa; phylum Echinodermata; class Ophiuroidea; order Amphilepidida; family Ophiodermatidae; genus Ophioderma; species Ophioderma brevispina. The sequence continues at coordinate 23,456 of JAMKCH010041292.1, forward strand.
TTTATTACAGATAGGAGCGAAGAAGATCCATGGCCGTTGACTCATGATGGACTATCCCAAGGAAGGGTGCTCGTAACTTCCGTCTAACATCTATACCAACCACCACCCTAGGAGTGCAGGAACCCGTCGGTTTATGTTAGGTAGACGATCTTGAAATCAGCGCACAAGATGTAGATTTTAAAGTTGTGGAAGAGAGACTCCCAAGCTTTAGATGAACTCACTCCTTATTATGAGGAAAACCACCTATATGTAAATCCATGTACACAAATCCATCCAAGACACAGGTGTGCGCTTTTCATCACGTAACCGTGAAGCCAAACATCAGATTAAAGTAACTTGGTCTGGAAAATCCATGGAACACTACTATAACCTTGTCTACCTAAGAGTTACCTTCGACCGCGAGCTCTCTGTAAGACCCACATTAAGAAGACGAAGAGTAAAGTATGTTCTAGAATATGGGCCACCTAGACACCCCCTCCCCTTAGAGATTTTACTTCACCATGTTTTTCAGTTAGCCAGGACCCTCAGCTATCATAATATGCTTGATTGCCACTGAATTAGTTGTGGGTGTGAGCGTTAGGGCCGTTGCCATGGCAACGCAGTAATGAAAAAGTTGAATTTTACAAAATGTCATATCTTTGCAAGTTAACAACTTAAAAGCACCATTCAAGTCTCTAGATATATGTACTTTGAGCTATCAAGTTGATTGCAATCACGATCTAGGTCATTTAAGGTCATGATTATGGTCAAACTTGACTGTTGCCATGGCAACGCTCTCTTAAAAATGGGATTTTTGAGGAAAAATCTATATCATTGTAAATAGAAAACATAAAAATAAAATCCAAGTGTCAAGAGGTATGCAATTTGAGCTGTCCAGTTTATTGCAATTAAAATCTGGGACATCTAAGGCCATGGTTATGCCAAATCAACGTAATAACCATGGCAACACTGTCTTCAAATTGGAAATTGATGTTTACATAACGAGAAACAAAGTTAATTTAGTTATAAACTATGATTTTCTTAATCATGGTTTTTCAGTTATCTAGTACACTAAGCTATCACAATCTGCTTGTTTGCCATCATTTTGATGATATGAGCAGTAGACCAGTTGCCATGGCAACACAGTAATGAGAAATTTTAAAATTTCCAAAAATCTATATTTCTTTGTAGAAATCGGCATAGAAACAAAAACTAAAGCGGAGCGGGAATCGAACCTACTACATGATAAAGAAGTCACCTGAGAAGACATCGATATGACATCATCGAAAATAATGCCCAGGTTCCTGATGTTCTTAGATGGAGTAATAACATCGTCACCGATATGAAGTTGGACACCAGGCATTGTCCGTCTATAATAAGATGAGGTAGCAACAAAAAACTCAGTTTTGTCATTATTTAGTTTCAACATATTTTCAGTCATCCAACTTTTAGTATCATTGATGCACATTTCAAGCGTTGTCAGAGCCAACTGAATAGATGCTGAATCCGAAGGAACAAAACTGGTGTAAATTGAAATTTCGTCCGCATAAATGTGATACATTGATTTGTGTTTCTTGACGTCCAATTGGAATGGTATAGCGAATGACTTTGGTCCAACAATTGATCCATGTGGTAATCCGTAATCCATGTCCTGTGATGTTGAGTAAGTCCCATTTTTTAAAACACGTGTTGACCTTCCACGAAATATGATGTGAACCATTTAAGGGCTGTTTCTGTAATGCCGATTTCGTTTTCCATCCTACTAAGCAAAACGCTGTGATTCACAGTGTCAAATGCGGCCTAATTAAGGTCTAACAGCACAAGGAATACACCCTTCTGATTGTAAATATTTTGTAAAATGTCATCTTTCACTTTCAGTAGAGCAATCTCTGTACTCCGACCCGAACAGTAAGCAGACTGTAATTCGTCACCCATGGCGTATGTTATTATTTACCACCTGTTTTTACTCTTGGGACCCAGATCCCTGGACGAAGAAGGGACGTCATGGCGGCGGACTGGTAGCTAATGCTTTTCCCCAGTCGCCATGATCCCGAGAGTTCTCGTGAAAGTGCCTCTCTCCCAAGATTACCTGGCCCTGCTGGTAGCCTCATTGCGGCCACTGCCGCTGTGGTTTCCCAGGCTGCTAGCTCTGCTTGAGAAAGAACCGATTCGGCTTCCCATAGTGAGGGGCTCTGGTAAGAAGTCCTTCGGCCGACCCATTCGTACCAGAGTACACCATACACGCTCTGAGCCCGCCTGTCTGGTGCATTTCCGCAGACTGTATACTCAAGTGAGACTTTCTGAACAGGCTGCCGCGCTCGCTGCTCACGCAAAGCGGAAGTCGACAAGAGTATCTTGCGATTCTGATCCGATCCGCCGTTCCCTTGCATGGTGTCCGTAATCCTACATCCTATTTGTGCAACTGAGTCCAGATTGCCGATTTCCCACAGAGGTTCGTCAAGGGGGACAAGATTCCTAAACTCTCGGGGTTACACCGAACCGCCATAGCCCAGACCAAAAAAGAGCTTGGGATGAAATGGCAGTTTCCTCCGGTCCCCCTTTTGTGAAGGATATGTTCACGGCGGAGTGTTCCTGGTTCGCAGCGTTCCAGAGTGAGATTTGCCACTGGTCTTTCGATTTTTGGTGTCGGAGGGTGGAGTTAGAGCCCTCCGAAATATTATTCTTCTGCATACCAATAGCGCTTTCTTAGGGCTCTGGCATAGGGGGTCGGAGTGTCACGCCTTGTCTTACGGACAAGACCCACATCCGCATTGAGGACAATGGGGGCTCTCTATTTTATCCGAATCAGGCGGTTTGGCAAGGATCAGACTCTTTTAATCGGAAACGGTACACTTACAACATCTCACCAGAGTTGTCTGCCCCTCAGAGAAACCTTGGGTTCAGTTAAGGCCCTTGAGCGGTAAGGATATTCGTACTTCTCATCAAAACTCTTCATCTCTATGGTGCCATCACATAGGCCTGCAGCAAGGGACCGTGAGCCCCTGATTTCCTAAGTCTCCGTAATGCACCACGAAAAACCTGATCAGTTGACTGACTCCTTGGTCAGAGGGGGGGGGGGGGGACGAGCATGAACTTCAAGCTGAAGCTTCCTCCTGGGCATTTTATAAAGGGCCTCCATCCCGAATATTATGGACAACGCCGGTTGGAGTTCTGCTTCAACCTTCCAACACGCCTATTGAAAAATATTTGGTCAAGCAGAGAGTTTTGCCGTCCACACCCGCTTGGCGGGCCAGCCTAGTACAACAGCTAAATCCAGGGGCATTAGGTGAGTACAAGATGGCGCATTAGGGTTGCGTTGGCATTGGCTCCCTTCTACAACCCCATTCTGCCAACGGTTGAGCCAATGGTATTCTGTGTAAAAGTAAGGTCATGGAAGTAAGCTATTGTTAATGCAGTGTATTCCCTTCTCAGGAGTGAGAGGGTACGATACCTACCTTCTACGACCTTACGGCCCTCCCGCAATTTGTTATCCACCATCAAGAAGGTCGTTGGAAGGGTGTGTCTGTGGTTTTGTGAGCAAAACATTTTTCTGGGGTAAGGGCGAATCACTGCGCAGCGTGATACAGTCCTGACTACTTCGGGAGTTTCCTTATTTTAACAGTGGTAATGGGGTTTCTGATTGTGCCGAAATGAGACATTTGTGCAGATTTTGCATATCCAGAATTGCCAAAGCCCAACAATAGTCACACCTGGGTTCTAGGAGGTGATAAATCGTATTACCAATGGACAGAACGTGAAATACTTCCAGATGACCTGGTCGGATTGGTATTGGAGCTGGGTCATCTTCTTCTTCTTGCATATGAGGCAGCAGCTAAATGTGTTTAAGTTGGTGGAGCCAGCTCACTGTCGATTGGTCGGGGTTTTAGAAGTCTATACCCACAGGTGGACGAAAGGTAGGGCACTCATTCAGAATGTAAAATTCATATATCTAGACACCGAAACTGTGATTTTGTGTTGTTTAAGAAGCTAATTTCCGAGACAGGTTACAGGCATACATTGACCTTTAAATAACCCCAATCGTGATTGAAATCAAAAGACAAGCTTAAAATACATTCAAATTTACACTTAAATCATTTTTAATGTTGTCTATTTGCAAAGATATAACATTTTAAGAAATTCTAAGCTCTTACAGTGGTGTTTCTATAACAACAGTTCTTGCACTCACACCCACCACCAGCTTAAAGGAAAACAAGCAGCTTTTGATAGCTGGGTTCTATGACCTTAAATAACCACAATCGTGCTTACAATCAAATGGGAAGCTTGAAATACATAAAAAATGACACCTAGAGCATGTTTTATGTTGTGCAGTTACAAGATAATGACATTTTCTAAATTCTCATTTTCATTACTGCATTGCCGTGGCAACGGCTCTGGCGCCCGTACCCACCACCAATTTAAAGGCAAATAGATGGAAAAGTTCAACTCATGCAAAGAAGCTTGACCCAGCGTTAAATTCCTCCTGTCGGCTTATCACAGGATGTCTTCGTCCAACTCCAGCGGAGAATTTATATATCCTAGCAAGCATTGCTCCACCAGACACCCGTCGTAATGTAGCAAGCATGCAAGAACGTAGCTGATGTCAGTTATCTAATGTGAAGTACCCTTTCTCCGAACGATGAATTCTCTCGTTTCCCCACCGGTGGCTAACATACTTATGGAGTCTTTTGAGCAAGAAATCCTCCCGGAAATCCTTCTGGTTGCACCTAATCCACCGTGCATATGGAAACGTTATGTGGACGACACTTGTTATAGATCGATACCATTTAACGTCTATGACCACCTCAACAATCTTCGCAAGGAGCTCATGACATTCACTTGTGAAGAGGAGACCAAAGGGATCGAGGTTTTGGTTAAGAGAAAACCCTGACCCTACTCTTGACAATACTGTCTATCGTAAGGAAGACATACACACAGACCAATACGTGAATTTTGACTCTCATCATCCAATGTAAAGGACGATTTTACCGAGTTCGCATAAATCTATTCGATACGTACACAGAACATTGGATTATCAATCTCCATCCCGGGACATCCTTCTTTCAGTGTATACGTCCCCCACGAAAAAGGGTATTTTCTTGACTCTTATTCATGCATATTACGACCGGTGTGAAAGTAATCATGGTCCGGCAGGTATCATAGTCCGGGCTCCATAGACAACAACGGAATAAAGCGTGAAACTAATGTTACGTGAAGAGTCAACTGAATCGATTGCCCTATTGTTCACCATTGTTCCCGGACTGTGATTTTTTTTTTTTTTTTTTTTTTTTTTTTTTTTTTTTTTTTCGAAATAATAGACGTAGTGGAAAATGAATTTCTGTTCTTGAAGTAAATTGAAAATATAAATAACTATAGTTCTGTAATCAAATTGAAATTGCGCATGACCATTTAAATGGTATTGGATCTCTCTTTCGATGGTCATTTGCCGGTTGTGAAAAGTGGCACAATTGGTACCGCACCCTCTCTTAGAATATTAGCCATATCTCTGGATTACAACAACCAAATCGGATGCTGTAAACGGTATTCAAAAGCCAAGACTTCATTTGTGATATGATGTAAATATTACGTCACTATTTTATTGTTTTCACCTCCAACGAGGGCGCTTTTGCCTTGTGGACATACAAGTGCTATTATCTCTGCAAAAATCATAATCCATTGCGGGAATCTTGCGATATAGGCCTACAAAGGCCATGATTTGTGTGTTATAGCGTCCTCTATGTGCCCATTCTCCAAAGAAAGACGTGAAAAACTAGATATTTAGGAAAAAAATCGTAATTGCCCGCAATGAAAATTCGTAAAATTTACACAGGATGTAGTTAGTGGACCCAAATCAATTGTCAAAAATGTGTCGCTGGCCAGGGGAGGGTGGCCAAGAAATCCAAATTTCAGACGTCGCCCTTGGTTTAACACCTAAAAGCGAAATCTTGACGAAAAATTCTGAATTTTTTATATGTTATCAAGGAATATTTTCTTATTCCAAAACCGTTGGAGTTGGAATGAACTCCACTAGAAGGGTTATTTCTGAATGTTTTTGTATTAATAACGAACGAGGACGAGGTCGTATGTGGGTCATGGGAACACCCATGACCGACCCACATCAAAGCACCCAAATTGGTTTGTGGTTTGCACTCAGTATTGCTGTAATTTCTGTTGACATTTTTGGTGAGTTGCTATAATGAATGAGGCTTGGCCGCCACCGCCTGTCGCTGGCGATATTTTTTTTTGTTTTATTCTGGATTTGTCATAATAAATGAGACTTTAAAACTCTTTGCAAGTAGGGTTGTATTTGTTGAGGTTATAAACAAAACAGGTAAAAGGTCAAATCTTTGCAGCTGAAAAGAGACGTTCCGTACTAGTGCTAATGTATTATTTTTATAATGGTCCATCTGCAGGGGATTCTAGACAACAATGAGTTTGGTTGGCATGGAGTGCTATGGGTTTTACAAAGGAAAATAATAATACCTTGTACCTATGTCTATGTACTAGTAATGTAGTGGTCAATGGTTCGTCCAGTGATTAATTTTACCTCTGAATTTTACAAACTGTCCAAACTGTCCCAATCACGTAAGCGGTGTCAGACGTCATTGGAATGGAGGTCAACATTTTGACAGATTTAGATTCTACATCAAATTTTACCATGGGAACAACTGGTCTGTAAGTAAATATTGTTTAGTGATTTGCCCAACCCTATTTTACGTACACCCTCTACATGTACTACCTAAACACTAATCATGGAATCTGTTGAATTGTACTTGTAACATACCTGTGCGTTGAAACACGATGTTTAGTAGGAGATGAACCACGCATGCTCCATGTCCCCATTTCCCGTGCATTGTGAGCTTGTTTAGAATCAGTAATACTGCATATCTAAGAGAAAAAGAGAGATGCGTTAAAGTGATAATAAACTCTCGTGATTCTCACCTTCCATGGAACGAATAAAAATATGTAACGAATATTTAAAGATGCATCTGTAATTTTGTCATTTTTACTTCATTAAATGTTAAGTAATAACATTTTTCTTTCTTTCTATGAATATGAAAAAAAGAAACGTTTGACTCACTACCCCAACCCAGTGCGAAGGCTTGAGGGGCTGGTTCAAGATTCTGCATTGACTGCTGCTTTAATTGTATAACCACCATTTGTATCAATGTAGGTTAACACTTTCCCTGGACCCGTGCTAGGCACATTCATGGGCCTCACACACCAGGGACTTTAGGGATGAAGATAAGCAATTACTGACCTCCCGTCGGCAAACAAGTGTGGACACATGAGTTGATATCGTGTGGCAGTTTCATTGATAAACGGCCTCGAGGCGAGACACTCTGCCCTAGGAAATCTAGGGCAGTCTGCGGTCAGAATTGCTATGTCTCGCTAGTTTTGAGAAATAATTCAAGTTGATTGGCCTGGAACCGCTGAAGCGAATCTGGGCTAGAAGTAGCCCAAAGTCCGGGGATAATTCTAAATGAAGTGAGGTGCCCTTTCATTACACTTTTACAAATCTTCGTAAATGTAAACGCACCGCTAGAAATACAAACACTGGCCAAAAGTATTGCAAAATGCAGAAAAACAGTTTATATCCAAAAACTGATTTTATAATTGTACCAGGAATTCTTGACTACACCTGAGTAGGGTCGGTACGCGACAACTGTTACGGACATTGACGCGGTGCATGCAGTCGTCCAACCCAAGGAAAATAGGGGAAGAATGAGTGTGAGCAACGGGGCTTCACCTGTTAGTTGGGTCATTTGGAGCAATTCCGTGACCGTGGAGAGCAGAGTATCATTTCTCAGTGGATTTGTCTTCTATAAAGGTTAATGAACAAATTTATCGGGTGTATGTGCCCCTCGAGAAAGTGTGGGCGGAATCCAGGAGGGCGAAAATTCATTATACAGGGGTCAAAAATGAGAAATGCTTGGATTGCTGTAAAAAGGTGACCATGTGCCGCATAAGCGATACTGGTGCTGGTGTTGGTGCGGGCGAACTTTGGAGCATTTAGTTTTCAAGGCATATTTAAATTTCTAATTAATAGTTGATAGACCCAGTTTAAAATGGCAAGTTAATTATAAAAACAGTAACACGGTATAGGCCTACTTTGAGTAACGGTCTGAAAACTGGTGTAAGGCTAATTTGTGAATGAAGCACGCCAAGGTTGGTGCATGGGCCGTTTCATGCATGCGTTAATAGGTAGTACACGATAGGTCGCAACGTTCAATGACCAAATGTAGTATTTCTCAAACCAGAAAGCCCAACACTTAAATCAGGTCCTTTTATTACTTTTTAAAACCGCAAATTTGATGGTTATAGAGTTGTTTTTTCCAACGTAAGTAACAGGGCTTTTTTTCTGTGTTTCGACAGGGCAATGCTCTTTGTTATTTATCCTTTTTAAGGTTCGTAAAGGTTTTTTTTTTTGCTCATATGATGGGTGAAGCTTTTCTTTCCAAACTTCCAACCCCCCCCTTGAAGTCAAATGGTGCGCCTAACTGGAGAGCTAACTGGCAAAATTTGTTGTTGGGCAGTTCCGAGCTCCGCAAGAATACCGAATGCAAGCTCAAATGACCTCAGTTTACCTGGTCAAACACCATGGCAAACAATAATCGCTACAACTGCGACTTGGATCGATACAGGTGATTGAGCACGAAGGCAAGTTGTTGATCACCAGTTGGTTTTAATTCGGGAAGTTATTTATTTTTCTAACGGTAAATTTTCTTTAATTTTAACGCATATCCCTATTATTACTTGTATTTGAACTATTCACGCTATCGTGTATAACGATTATTTAACTGAGCTGCGTGCATTATGTAGATAATTGCGGGTGAGTCTGAGTTTGTGCACAAACCATTCTCACACGCAATTATCTAACATAATGCACCTAGCTACGACGTCCAATTTCTTTACATACTTAACTGATTTGAATGATTTGCAGCAAATAAAAGATAGAGAAAAAGGTTTAGTTTATAACCACACATATGTTAGACATAGGTTACTTAATATTCAAAATTGCGGGTACAATCCATGTCAAGTTTTTTTTTTTTTTTTTTTACTCACGCTTTATAATAATAATCCTAACAGTGGATAAGGGGAAATATAATATCCTTAGTTTATAATGAATCTCATTTTTGTTACTTAAATATTAATGTTCATATCCTTTGTTATTTCAATGCGTTATTTGAATAAATTACTCTTCATTCTTATGACGGAATAAAATCAAACAAAAGAATATCTTAACGGGAAAACAAGAATTTCGTCTTAACGACCGCCAACTTCGTACATCACAAAGATAATTTCGCCTTAATTATGCTGAAATTAAGGTCAATATAATAATACTAGAAAATAATCATACTAAGAGTGGAATAAGGGGAATTATTAATTATTCATTATTTATATGATGTCCCTTTTTGTTACTTAAATTAGTAGCCTTTGTTATTCCGCCTCATTTGCATTATACTATTCATATCCTTTGCGGAATAAAGCGCAAACAAAAGATTCCTTAAAGCGGCACTGGCCACATTTCACAAAATATGAAATTTCTTCAATTTGCCTCCCAATGATCGTCTAGGCCATTGAAAGAATAGAGATACTTTTTACACATCACAATAACATACTCAAAAACAAATAGGGACGTTTATAAGAGGTTGAAGACATCCAGGTAATTTGTAGGCTAACTTTTAAGTTTTCCATAACTTTAATCAACAAAAATATGTATATTACATGAATATCATAGACTCGTACTTATTGATATTAAAACCACAAAGGTCACAGACCGGACAAACAGGATGCATGCAGTGGGAAACATGCATACAGGGTGCGTTTTCTTGTGTTAAGCGCCATTTCCGTCGTCTGCTGAATTAATGTCGCCGGCGACATTAATTACAAAAATCGTTCTGTTTACCAATAAGGACGCTGATTTGGTCTTAATCATTTCAGGTGAGGGCTAATGTTTATAAAAGCTTTACAACCATGCAAAAATATCAATTCTGAAAAATCTTGAGGACGCACTATTTTTCAAATATGCCAGTGTCTCTTTAAGGGGATACGAAAATTCCCCTTAAGTCCAACTTTCTTGAATAACAAAAGATAATTTCCCCTCAATCCACTATTAGTCTAATAATGCCCACATATTGTGATTTTCTCGCGCTGTATCAGTCTTGGGTAAAACCTAAACCAATGTGAAAAGCAACGTATACGTTTCTTACCTGGAGCTTTAGAGAAAATCAGGCAGTCATGCAGTTCTTTCTGGTGTTTCCCAGCAAATGCGTACCCTCTCTGACAAACACGTTAGCTGAATAACCACAAACAACCACTATTGCTTTATTCCGTAATGAAAACACGTGGATACATCCCACTGATCATGCTGATTGTTTCCTACTACGCACTCGACAACCCGCAAATAGACACACCCAATGAAAGAGTCGGGGGGGGGGGGCACTTGTATTCAAAGGTGGATATGAACATGGACTTCAAAAATGCACCCTAAACAAGTATTTTCACCGACCAAAAACATATAACCCAGGAGCTAGCAGACATCTGTTACACATCTCAAGTACAAAAGGTTTTAGTGTTTAAATTATTGTTGACAGAATGACAGGGACCCCTGAAACGTGATTCTTAAGTGCAGCAAATAGTGCCTTAAGGAGAGGAGGCCAAGACAAAGTTTGTACAGGGGTCAAATTTTTAAATTGATCCAATCATGTTGAAAAATATACATCGAGGGTTGAGAATCAGAAGGACGTAACTCAACACTAAATATTAAAGAATTTCTTTAATTCTGCTGTAATACTGCTTTGGGGAAATGTGATGTTTAATATTTTCTACTAAGCAAATCTATTCATTACTCAAATGTAAACATATGTTAAAGCTCATATATGGTACTGTAAGCAAACATTATATAAACTTTAGTAAACAAAGAACAATTTTGAATTATAAACAGCAGAATTAAAGACATTCTTTAATATTTCTTTTAGTGTTGAGTTACGTCCGTCTGATTGTCAACCCTCGACATGTTATTTGTCTAACCACAAGGATTCAGGGAAGTTATAGTTTGTACTACCTACAACGTAAAGTTTAAGATTTATAGGCTAAAACAGCAAACATCATTAAAAATGGTCAATATCAGTTGTACAGGGTTCAAATTTTAAAGTTGCTCCAATTTAGATAAAAATGGGGCAAATTATTGGTGGAGTTCATAGGATTAAAATAAGGATTAGTTTTGACTGTCTAAAATACTTAGTTACCGATGTAGGGGCACAGAAGGTCAACGTCCATTGCATTCAATGGGGCTTGACCTTGTTTCCCCCTACCTACTTTCTTAAGCAAGCATTTGAGACACTCAACACTATTCCTTATTTTGATCCTATGAGTTCCAATAATTTTCCCATTTTTAATCCAAATCGGAGCAACTTAAAAATTTGACCCCTGTACAATTGAAATTTACCTTTTTATTGATTTTTGCTGTATTTAGACTATAACTCTTAAACTATATGTTATAGATAGTACAAACTATACCTTTCCTGAATCCTTGTGGTTAGACAAATAACATGGTATACTTTTCAGCGCGATTGGATCAATTTAAAAAAAAAATACCCATGTACAAACCTTGTCTTGGCCCCCTCTCCTTAAGGCACCATTTGTGGCACTTAAGAAATATGTTTCGGGGGTCCTTGTCAGTCTGTTTACATATTTAATCACTCAAACCTTTTGTACTTGAGATGTATTACAAATGTCTGCTAGCTCCGGGGCTAATACCCTAAACAAGTATTTTTGTCTGTTCTTGCTACCCTAAACAAGTAAGCAATGCATTGTGTCGGTAATATCCCCTTATTATCTTGCTTTTCCATATTTTGCTGTTTTTGACACTCTAATCAATGTACGCGCGTACATCGCTTGTTGGGAAAAAGAGACCCTTTACGCGTTTTCGTGTGCACGCATCATATCCACCTTTAAATACAAGTGCCCCACAGGGAAAGGGTGATTTTTTCAGAGCGTTTCTGGAATAAAATAAACTATTCCGATCTTATTCAAACACGTAACCTAACTATCTACATCGAAATCATAGCCAGGGGCCCGTTCCCCAAACTCGTGCGTAACCCTACGTGTACTAACTCATGAGTATGTAATACATAACAGAACTTTTCATACCAGTTACACAGTGCTTGACAAATTGGTCACTCAGGCATGACATAGTATTGCACGTAGATTTACGACTTGAGTTTCGGGTAACGGACCCCTGGTCGTTTAAGTATTAGGCTTTATATATAGGGCTTTTATCCCCGCCAGATTGACACCGATTTAACAAGTCATATGAGAATCACAGTATAAATAATTTCCTGTTTGTATATTTATATATCTATATCTATAGTGATGTATTTAAGTATTTTTTTAAATGGCCGTTAGGCATATAAAGAAGAAACCGTCAATTGCTAATAAAGAAAGATCAGAAGAATGGCCTCAAAAGAGCACGCGACCGGGATCGACCCGGGTCCCTTGCGAAACACGGCAAGATGTCAAACAATTACCACACGGGTCCCACACGGATAAGCAACAAACTTTGAGGTTGATATAGCTAAAGTGACTATATAGGTGGACGACGTAAGAGTATAGTTAACAGAGTCAAGGGTGGCGCTATGCGGTAAAATAAAATATAGAATCACACAGGTGCCTGTTAAACGGATACCCATAAACGCATTCAGCCTGTCTATATAGATATGATGATGATGATGATGATGATGAGGATGAGGATGAGATGAGGATGATGAGATGATGATGATGAGGTGATGATACTGCGTTTTTTGCCCGGCATTTAGGGACGCCATTCATCGTAGTATCATGGCGCTTACAATACGCTTAACTGGAAATCATCAGATCTTTTGTTATCTTTTTGTTAAAGTAAAAATACGCTATAGTGAAAATGGTTCTACCATGCTTACCACTATTCAACAGATATACGCCCATGTGTCTCCATTGCGCGCTTCAAGTTTGTTACGGTCACCTTGACCCAGGAGTGAGGTTTTGGCGGTGTATAATAATTATAATAGGGCTGTTTTGATATTTAGAGCTACGGTGCGCATGGCTACAGAGCGCCTAGCTCTGTAGCCATGGCCCGTATGTTCAAGGGTATTATGTTTGATAGACGATACTTTTGCCAGGGGAAGTTTCTGGCGTTTTGAGTTGATGACAGGTAATTTAACAGAAGCATGATTGATGTGACTTCATATTTTTTTCTTAATTTTATATGATAATTACTAAGATCTTTGAACAAAGGTTTAAGAGATGATTTTTTTAATGTCACTGGACCGAGACGTGCCATAGTAATGAATGTAGCATTTCCACAAATTACCTTTGGAATCCCAAGGACCAAATCGAGCAGAACGTGTCTACCCTACCTGTATAGAACCACTGTATAGTCTCACAGCTGATCGATTACGCTGTGACAACAGAAGATTACAGAATGCTTGCTGCTTTGCCGTAGTGTAGTTATAAACGGTAAGGAGATGAATAGTTTGGTGTCAGTGTCGGTACAGGTCACGTGTGCGGTATTCAGATATCAGTTTGCTCTTCGGTGGCGGACCGATATATATAAATCCGACTATGTTAAATCAAGGTCTGTACATGACCCTCTGCCAAAGTGATATTATTTTTTCCAAAAGGACACCGTTTATTACGTTAAACAGTACAAAATTTACCTTTTCCCTACTGAGTCAAAAACCGAACGTACGATGACGATAACGGTGTTTTTTTTCCAATGTAGGGATACGTACGTCATTTTTACCTGAATGGGTCCCCCGAAGCAAAATAATAACCAACCAATGCCGTGACGTCATCATAATCTTTATTTTTTCCAAAAATTGGTGTTATTCCCATAATAAAATTCCTTTTTAAGATTCAACATCTGTATATGTTCTTTAAAAAATTAATATTCATTGTCCCCGCATGAATGTGAAAAAGATGGGTCCAAAAGTCTACAAATGGAAAACATAGTCAGCCGGCTCAAATACCCTTAACCGTGGGACTGAATAAAAAAAAAAACAAAAAAACTAAAAAACGGCAGACGGTCCCGTGTTAGTTGTTAGCAGGCTTACAGCCACTGCGCGCGGCTGCGGGGGGTATCGTCAAGGCCAAACCACCTCTAAACTACGGATTCAAACTTCCTGAATAACTAGACAATCCACTGTAAACTGATTATAAATTTATAAACAAAATCTTTATTGTCGTGTATTTACTTTGATTACAATGAAGCATCGATTAGGTATCAATAATCAATAGTTTATCTAATAAAGTTGATTAATAATCTGCTAGGCTTACGACATGGGGGTGTGCCGCGACGCGGGCGCGCAGCAAGTTTACTATAAAGATGCAGAACTTGCAAAGAGTCCGGTCGAATATTCCAGGGCGTAAATCTTCAATTTCCAATAGTGGGAGGTGTCCACGGACGATTCGCCTTACTGAAGAAAATCAGCTTTCCTCATTGAACCCGAAGCTCGGAGGTCGACTAAATATAAAGTCAAAAGTGCTGTGATTGTTTATCCTTGGGATAAATCAGAGGCCACGAAATACCAAACCGAAGACGGCTACACAGTCAGACGATAATACTGGAGGTGAGACAACTATGACACCGTCACTACGGAAGACAGTTTTTACTGTCACTGTCACTTGGAGGCGACTGGATGTAACTATACTAGGAGTAATGATTGTTATGATACTCTGCCTGCAACCTTTCCCTCAATTACTTTATTTCGGCCTCAAACATTTCTAGAAGGATCTAGACAGGCTATATGAGTCATGACTAAATTAGCACTTACGTCATAAGTCTTGAACTCACTATAGAACGTTCACGTCATCGCCCCATGCATACGCAATCTCTGGCTGTACATACAGTAGGGCGCCGCCATATCGTCTCAGTGCACACCTGGCCTGGTCAATTCACTTCGGTTCGAGCAATTTCCAGAACATTCCGTGCTTTCTAATGAAATCATAGGTTCAGGTACCTTCTAGACGTTTCTCCGCTGTTCTGTTTTATCCTATGCTCACACACCAGTTATGAAAACACAAACCAGGTAATTTTATATTATGTATTAGATTATGTATAATATCTTATATGCTAATTTATAAGTTACACTCATTCAAAGTGGAATTTTTTTAGACTAAGTAACATGCTAACTCTTGGGGCCCTGGAACAAGTTAGTGAGGCATACTCAGGGGAAACGTCATGCGTTGACGATGTTTATTGGTAGGTGGTTAACCCGGGGGTGGTAAATATGGCGGTGGCGAGCATAAAATTCCAAATGGTCATTATAAAGGCCAAAATCAAGGAATATTTTCTTATACTAAAACCTAGGAGCCGTAGAATCAAATCCTCTGTAAGGGTGATATTCCAACGTCTTTGAAATTAGCTCATGTGGGTCCTATTGATAAAAGCTCTGGCTTGTCCAAGTTATTATCATTACGTGTCTTTGACATTTGTAGTGTTTTATATCTTGGAAAAGCTTTTTACTGCTTATTTATTAATATGGATTTAGACGAGAAAGAAAATGTGAGCAATTGAATATTTATTTATCTTTTCCTGGAGATGGCCAGCGCACACAGCTGTTGAAAGAAAAACCCATGTGTAGTCCAGGCTACAGACCATGTGACCTTGTTATACTATAATGTTTCCCAATGGTTTCTAGACAAGTTTTTCCTGCTGAATCTGAATCCGATGGATGCCAGACAAAAAACCTTGAGCATTTTTGAAGAAACGCAAAAATTCAAAATGGCCACCAAAACACTAAAAAGTCATATGTTAATTACTCAAAAGTTGTATTTTCTTGGCCTGTCCAGTCAAAACACCCATTGCGACCAATTAAAATATGATTCATTAACCACCTAATTAAGAGATTCAATATGGCCGCCGATACAACAAAGCATCTGATATTTATCTACTTTTGAACGTAGAATGGTAACTTGGTATATATGCCAATGCTTTAGCAATCAATATATTAATTGAAACCATTACGAATAGCTTTCAACAGGTTGATTATTAATCAAGTCAATAAACCATTCAAGATGGCTCCAAAATGGCAAAATTCATTACTACATATAGCCAAGAGCTGCCATGTTTGTGTATATCACTATAACTGATTTGGAGCAATTTAAATATCATAATATAATTAAATTGATTGATATCTGAAAGATGCCATCAAAGATAGGCGTTCAATATGGCAGCAAATGTCAATCAGTAAAGGTCAATAATTCATTCACGCTGTAGGCTAAAGATATATATTTTGTGGTTATTAGTTGGATTATCGCTGCCAAAAATCCCTGTAAGGCTATCTTAAGTGTCATTGAGTCGTTATTCACAAAATATCCCAATATGGATGCCAATGGACTCCCGAAACCTATCAAAAACAAAGAAACACATATCTCTAGACTATTAGTGATCGGATTTTTCACCGCTTAGTAAGTGCCATTTCCAGCCATATTGGCTACCCATCTTGGATGGCATCTTACATGTATCGATTCCTCTGATTACCTAGTGATGTGTATATTGATTTCTGATTGACTTACAGGGATATACACAAACATTGAAGGACCAGGTTAGGCACAGCTATCAATTATAGCAATCTTAGAGCATCGGAAGCCATTTTGGATCCTATAATGAAGGAATTTATAATCACATTTTTTTTTTTTTTTTTTTTTTTTTTTAAAAAAAAATATTTTCTTTTGTTTCTTCTAATTAATTTCGTTGAATCCAAAACACCAGGATAGATACCAAATTACCGAACTGCAGTCAAAAGTAGATCACGATCGGGCAATTTATTGTATTGACGGCCATATTGAATTCATTGATACCGTGGTTACAAAATCATATGTTAATTGGTCACAATGAATGTTTTAACGAGACTGAGGCTGAAAATTACAACTTTTGAGTGAATAAGAGATGAATGTTTTGTGTTTTTAAAAGTTTCCATGGAGACTTTAAAAGTTTCCATGGAGACTTTAAAAGTTTCCATGGATAGAATACAAAAATATCAAAGTCACCACAGATAATAAATCAATATACCCATGGAAAAACTCATTTAAGAGATTAAGAGAATTACAAGGTAGTCCTATTGTCAGTAGAAGGAATACTAAGAACCGGATGTGCAATCGATATTGAGCCAAACCTCTGAATGCATTCTAATTTGTATATCAAGTACAATGCCAGTGGTGTGTGAAATAAGTTTCAAATTGGTTAGGCGCACACCAATTAACTGCCTGACTATTTTTAAGTTGCTCCGATTTGGATAAAATTTAAAAAATTGACCCCTGTACAAACTTTGTTTGGCCCTCTCTCCTTGAGGCACCATTTGCTGCACTTAAGAATCGCGTTTCATGGGTCCCTGTCAGTCTGTCAACATATTTAAAATCAAAACCCTTTTTGTCCTTGAGATTGTTTAACAAATGTCTGTGCTCCCGGGTTATTTAGTTTCATAAGTAGGGGTCCCGGGTTTTATAAGGGCCTACAAATGTTTATAATTTAGACTAGATTGAATTTAACGGCTAACTGTATTAAAATGAATGATCAATGTTAAAACAATGCAATAGTCCATTTCAAACCATTCTTTTTTCCCTCTTTTGTGGAGTACTTGCTAATGAGCCAGTAAACTGGTAAAGTATGGTGTGATTTTTGAGTCATGTAGAAAAAAGAGTTGTACTGAATGACATTTTTCAATTTAAATACATGATTAGTGATAAATTAACTCACTACAATTAAAGTCAAGCGAGTTACACTTAATGATACTGAGTAGATACTGGGAAATATTATTTTCAGTGTAGTTTTGCAGCAAAATTATACGAAATAGTGTACTTAATTAGTAGAGTAGCACTTATTCACAGATTTTGATAATGACGAAAATTTCCCTCCTTTTTAAAGAGGAACCTTTATATCCGAACCTTAAATATTCTAGTCACTTCCGAACGTCATGTATTATCAAGCGCTTTATGGTTTTTATGTTTAAAAAAAAAAATATAAACGATTTTTTAAAATCTTCTTGAAAACTTAATATACAAAACAGAAAGATGTTAAGTCGCAATTTTTCGATTTCTAAGAATGTTATGGTAAGATACAATTTAACGATGTATCCACTCTTACTTTTATACATTCTGTGACTGATATGTCCATTAATACAAAATATCCTTTACACATTTTAATTACTATTTTTTAAAAAGAATGAAAATGAGAAAGATTTTCCCCCTTTTCTCGTTCAACACAATAGGATATGCTTAAAGGATTTTTTTTTTTTCTTTTTGAGGATACAAATTTTTGCACTTAATAATTTTAGGTGAAACACTGTTTTTAATTATGCAAAAAAAAAAAAAATTGGAAAAAAAAACCAACAATGGCAGTTTTGACCTTGTAGTATGATGTCCTAAATCGGCCAAACGGAAGCATGCTCTATTACCGTTTAGAGCAATAAAATTACCATAAGTGCGTTCTCGGGTATATTCACTTCAGGCGGGTTAATTAAATGGTGAGCATGTAAATGTTAAAGGAATCGCGTTAACCTATTGGATGCCACTTTTATTGAAATGTCCTGTGTTCTTAACAGTACATGGACAAGGTCTTCCTACTGGCAGTTGGTGGACCAAGGATGTCTGGAGGATTTTTTTGCACACAATTTACACACTGCAGGGCTATTGACATTGACAATCAAGCAATAAAATTAGAATTCCACACTGAAAAGCCCAAACATTAGGGGCAAACATTATGTCAAATCAAATCGGAAAAATGGAACACAAATTAACAACTGCGTCTTTCCACAATTATATGTGGAAGAAAAGGTTGTATGTTTTCTAATTTATACCATTAATCTTAATATGTCATAGTGGTAGGTGGCATTGTTTGTCTTGTCTTTCGCTATTGGTTTTGTACAGGTAAATACTAAAACACGGGTCCTGCTTCGAGTAAGATTGACGGATCGAAATAATGAAGAAATAAAGCCTCTAAAAGGATACGGTCTGTTTTTAAAAAAATTATGTAAAGGTTTGTAAATGATAATAGGCAACAGCGCTTTAAACAGGAAAATTTTCAAACACTTGCCTTATTTTTACTGACACTCAACTTCCGATTTGTGGACAAGGGGGGTGTTCCTAGGGACCCGCACTATTAGTTAATTAACGGGCGATTGCTTTTATTTTTTTTCATGAAAGATGCGTATCGAAAGAAATACAAAAATATAGTCGGAAAAAGTATCGTTATTCGTGAAACTGGCAAAAGTAGTTAGCGGGTCCACAATGAACCCACAATGTCCACTTAGGTGTTAACGATTCGATTAATGTTTTAAAATGAGCTTACGTATTTTACGGTTGCTTTATATGGAAAATAGCTTGTTGAGGGCTCTGGTATAAGACAAGAATTGAGTCGGAACTTTTATTTTTAAGAATGTTACAATGTTCAGTATGTCAAATTGTCAATTAGCGTTTGACTTTCAATTTTTTTTTCCATTTTTTAAATATCCTTGGTCGACGACGAATTTCCATAAAACAAAAATACTTTCAGTCGGGTCATTTTTATTTAATAACTCACTTGTGGCACATCCTGCCGGATCATCTCTACGTATCTCACATATAAAGTGTCTGTTTCTCACTTTGATCGGTTGTAAAATCTGAACCGATTGTCGCATTGTAACAAAACAAAAGTAAATTAAAGCTATATATGCCGAATTTTAATAGTATAAATCACATTTTAAAGAAATAATATTCTATTCACCATACTCGCCCCCTTAATAAAAAGTAATGTTTCGGTATTAAAGGCGCAATAAGAGATTTCACCTACCAGCCCCCACCACCCCCCCCCGCCCCACACACAACACCACAACAAAAAAACACTATTTTCGCACTAATTCCTGAAAGATTTTGCCCCCGGCAATTAACCTGAAAAAAATATTGCTTTGGTAAAAATTTTGTGAAACATCTAATTTCGTATTGGAATAAACGAAAATTCAGCCTAGGTTTATATTGAACTAGATAAGCAAATAAAATCATCTTTTTGTTTTCATTGTTAAAACAGGTTCTCGGAGCCAAATACCAGGTAAAAATCTAAAATTATTAACCACTGACACTATGGATGCTTCAGAATCTATCGTTGCACCTTAAATTAGAAGACTTTTTAATCTACTAGTATCTGATTTTATTCCTGTTTTTTCCGTTTCAACTGAACACAATATTTTACTTCTAAAAACTAGTGTTATTGGTTCCACCCAAATTCGATACAATAATTATGTTCAATATATACATACACCCGCCACATAAGTCTGGCCGTGACGTAATTTCTTGTGAGTTATAAACCACCGCCACCCTCATTGTCATATAGTGAAACGATTTGACAAAGCAATTTTTAAAAGCGACTGTAGTGAAGACTACCGTGGAAACTTTTCTATAGTAACGTTTTCTGAAGAGCGATCTTTGGTGCTGGGATGGGCAGATGGGAAGAAAAGTAAGGATGTACTCTCTTCAGGTATTATTTGCCAGTTGTCCAAAGATATCACTTTTTGTCCAACCTTTGGATCGTTTATATCTGACCAGGTAATACTGTCCTCTAAGTAAGTATAAGCTGCCCTGTGCAAACCTATACAACCGACCATTCTGAATGCCTTTTTGAATTAATTCAGCGCTCTTTTTGCATTCATTTGAAAAGAGCCGGGAATCGAGCCATTTGCGTATTAGTTGAAAGTGTGGAAAATGCCTTTAAAAACGTGACCTGTGTAATCGGCAAGTGAATGGAATCACAAAGCTAAATCTTTTAAAATCAATGGAGTGTGGCTAGATACCATCAGTGCAGAGGCCAAATTTATTTTTTATTTACTTTCTTTTCCGAATTCCTGCATTAATAAGATTTCCTTTTATCTTATGCTTGGTAAGATTTTTGTTAAATAACATTGGGTCTATGTATTACATATGAGCGAGTTTTGTGTATAGTCGTCTATGTTGATTATCAATGGCCCTAACCTGATGAACACTGTTATAATATTTCTAAGCTAAATGTTCGTGAGTAGTAAGTAAATGTAATGCAGGACATTCTGATGAACTGGATGTTATGTCAGCGTACGTACAATGGATAGGTAACATAATTATTTTTGTTGTGGCCTTTTTCAGTCCAATTAATAATTCTATCGATATTTCCTTGGGTAAATGCCTCCTTCCTTGCTAATGGAACGGCTTGTCACATGGTTGGAAGATCTTTCTTGGGAAAATCCTATAAAAGTCAAGTCTCCATGTGAATAAATGCAAAATGGCAAAGTTTCCATGGAAGTATTCGAAATTGGTCAAAGTGACCATGACACGTCAAATTGTCACATCAAAGCGTAATAAACGAGTGATAAACTCTAAGACAATCCATGGCCTTAATTTTTTGTAAGGTGTACTCGACAATCATTGTTGTGTAACAATTCGCATAATCTCTGAAAGGAATGCGGCACTTACAATATGCGCATTCGTTCCTAATTCCGTAATTAGGTGTAAGACTCTGATCCGTTTAACTGTTTTTTTTCTCGTATTGTAATACTTTTGAATTCCTAAAATGGAAATTAAAATTGACTTGTTAGAACCTAATAAGCGGCGAAAATGAAGACGCGAGTTTGAAGTGTTAGGACTGCTGACATCATTAGCGGTGCATAAATTATTTTTTAATAAGTCTTTGTAATCCTTAAAAGGAATTCCGCACTTACAATAGTTGCATTCATTCTTAATTTTCGTGTTAAGTAAAATGTCTCTATCATGCATGTTAATGCACGAATACTTTAGGCAAGGTATAATGCAATAGAATTCATTAAATTAAAACAAATACATTAACTCAAATTTCATTTTCATTCATCCCGATTATTATTTTTACAAATTTTTTCTTTTATTAATCTTAAAAGATAAAGTCAATAGTAAAGTCCAAAATGATAAAGGACTGTGGCACTTTTATATACAATCTTACAGTAAACAAACCCCAAATAAATAAATAAATAAAACGCATTACATCAGTACAAACAAAATTATGAAGAAAATTCGGCATTCAAAATACATAATGTTATAATATAGTAATATATATGTCATGTCATTATATTATGATAACCAATACAAAATGTACTGTGTAACTTAAATAGTAATGATAATATTACTCAAATTTGAATCACAAAAGAAATAAGGGAACAACATATTACCAATAAAAATATTACAAAATAATACAGAAATACAGGAACCATATAAATAAGCATCCCTGCTTACAGCATTGGGCAGAAAGTACAATGAAAAAAAATAGGTTAGTGTCGGTATGTTTCCAAACTGGCCAACAAAATAAATAGACAAAAATAAAATGATAATAAGAACAGCAACGTGGAATCGTCCGAATTTACAAATTCTCCATGTACGGTACCGGTAATATAAAGTATCAGAAGATATATCGAAATGTAACGAACAGGCCAGCAATGGCATTTTTTATATTGTAAGCTGGTAAGCATAGGCGTAAATCTCGGGCGGATGGGGGATATATCCCCCCCAATATTTTGATGAGGGGGTTTTTGACCAAAAATAACCTCATATTTTACCAAAATAGCATAAAAATGGTCAATTTCCGCGCGCTTCGCGCGCATTTTGTTCTAATTACAATCACATTTAACGATTTTAGCTTCTAAATCGAAAAATTTTCAGCGCGCTTCGCGCGCATATGTGCTATTAATGGATCTTTTCAGGAAAACCTGTTTCATTCATAATTTTTCATCAACCCCATCCCCCCAATGTCAAAAAGAAATTTACGCCACTGCTGGTAAGAAGGTTGAACCTGAACTGTTTTAATAATAAACATTTATCTCAAAAAGAGAAATCCTTCGGTCCCAGCCGAGTGAAAGTATCCAATGTTGAGAAAGACACTTTTATGATAAAACACAAATGTACTACTATGAAGGTACTATTTATAAAAGAGTTACTCTGAAATACATTAATACGATTTACAATCGTACCGTTCTTTATCCAATACACTTTTTATCCAATACATTTTTTTTATCTGAAGCATTTTGTAAGCGACTGCGTTTAAAGACTGCCATGAAATCTTTTCTAAAATTCGAAAGTCTGCATGGAGAGAATGAAAAAATGGCAAAGTTTCCATGGAAAGTATTAAGAAATTGCAAAGTAACCATGATATGTCAATTTTTCCATCAAAGAGTAATCAATTATACATGTTATGAACTCTTAAGACAAACCAGTGACCTTAATATTAATTTGTTAAGTTCTCACAAGCCATAGGCCGACCCGACACAATTAGCTGTGTAGCAATTCGTATATAATAATCTCTGAAAGGAATACAGTACTTACAATAGTTACATTTATTCGTAATTCCGATATTAAGTTTAAAGCTCCGATCCAGTCAATTTTTCTTTGTAATGTATAGAATTCTTAAATGGAAATTGAAATTGACTTTACACTGCTAGGGATTAAATAAAAACGATGCCCATCTAGAATCTGGTCCGTTTTAGGAAACAAAACAACTCACAAAATAAATTGTTTGCAAGCGACTACATTAAAGACACCATAGGCATATTATGATCTTGGTTTCCATTGTAAAATTCACTTATAGGCCAACGTGTACTATAATTGGTATTTTGTATTTCACTGTTTGATGAAATGAACAAAATAAATTCATGAACAGTGTAAAATCATGTCTAATAATATTTTGCTGTTATACTGCCATCGTTTACTGCAAAGTATTACTGTACCCTTGTCAGTGCATATTTTATGCTGAAGATATTCTGTTATAGGCCTGATGTCTATTCACGTTCAAAATAAAGAAAAGACTGTGAAATTACGGCAATTTAACGTCAGTCTTGTATAGTTTACAGTGACAGGTAGGCCTGTGTTATATTATTCCCCGTGTTCGCTGTCAATTGGTGAGATGTATTTTGTCCATGGAACCTTTTATTTACACCATGGAGACTTTGCGATTTTTGCAAAGTTTCCATGGAAAGATTCAAAGTCACCACCGTATATCGCCCCAAGCGGATGTATCCGGGTCATGGAGACTTTGCGTTTTTTGAAAAGTTTCCATGGATCTTTTATTTCCACCATGGAGACTTTGCCATTTTTGATTTTCTTCCATGGAATCTTTCGTGGAGACTATGCAAGAATTGCACGGATTGCTACCTGCAATGCACGGAGGTAGAGAAAATGGACTATATCATGTTGCTATATAATAGTAGGCCCATAAGAATTAAGTATACTTCAAGAAACTCAAAATTCACAAATAAAATCGTTTTCAATGCAGAAACCAGTCATGTTTTGTACATGCATGTCTGCGTTGGTCTTTTACATCTAATACAGTGGGCGTTGGAATTGGTAGAAGAAAATTCATATGAAAAAAGTAGGGGCAGTGCGAAAAGCGTATCTTTCTTTCAATTTCATTGACGCGTTCATCACTAATGGGTTTGTTTTGAAATTGCCAGGGAGGTGCGAGAAAGATTAGCCACTCTTAAGTGTCTTAGAGAGTCTGATCTTTCTCGCACTTCCAGATCATTTTCAAAACAAACTAATCAACAATGAATTGCGTCAAGGTCTTTTTGACACTATTATAGAGTATAACTGTGGACGTGTTGGAGTGTAGAAGGTTTTTAATTATTTTAAAAAACTCCTCAAATTAATTTGATAAATTACGTTATTATTAATTTATGTAATTGATTTGATTCTATTGTTAAAGTATATGACGGATAAGGACCACGCCTCAGTGCATTCGACAGGATAATTGCACTTGACCCTATGGGTCAGTTTCTTTAACAATCATTAGGATGTAGAAGATACTTTCAAATTGAAAAGTTCATTTTGTCGATTCCAGAAATGAAGAGAAAATCGAGTAAAAATACTCACATTTGTCAGGTGACGTTTCACCATAAACTAGGGCCTTTCTCAGATGGAACTCACAACTTGATGTTGTGTCCCTGTTTGGAGATATTGTTGTTTTGCAAAGTATGCAAAAATACTTAAAATAGATCGTACGTATTTCTTTAAAATCACTCATCATTTCCACCAACTTGATTTGGCCAAACACTTGGACAATAGGTCGTGTGTCCATGTTACCGGACGTGTGCACATATGAGGTTTTGCATTTGACCTTTCAAATTAATATGAGTTTTGCATGCCCGCGACGATATCTATTAGTCCTAGTATTCCAGGCTACAGACCATTTGACCTTCCGTGTATAGAATAAATAATGTTTTCTCAACGGTTTCTAGACCAGTTTTACTGCTGAATATGATCCGAGGATTGCCAGACGAAAAACCTTGGCCATTTCAAAGAAGCGCCAAAAATTCAAAATGGCCCTTTCTCTAAAACACTAAAAAAACTGCATATTGTTATACTCAAAAGTTGTATTTTTGGATTGTCCAGTCAACACCATTGTGACAATTTAAAGTATGATCATTAACCGCCTAATTAAGAGACTCAATATCTGGGGTGGCCAAACTTGTCGAGCTTAGGTCATTTTGGCAGCCCTCCATGTTGTAAGACATGTCTATTTATGTGTTAAATGGAAAATAAACTGAAACTGAAACTGAAATGTAGTGCAAGCATGTAAGCAGTGGTCCGTTATCTCCTTTTCCTGAAAAAAAAAATTGCCAGGAAAGGTGCGAGAGAAAGATTAGCCACTCTAAGTATCTTAGAGAGTCTGATCTTTCTCGCACTCAGATCATTTTCAAAACAAACTCATCAACAATGAATTTCGTCAAGGTCTTTTTGACACTATTTTATAGAGGTAAACTTGGACGTGTTGGATGATGTGAAGTGTTTTTTAATTGAGGTTTAAAAACTACCTCAAATTTGTTGTATAAATTACGTAATTATTACCTGTTTAATTTGTACTGATTTTGATTCTATTGTATAAAGTATAATACGGGAAGATGACCACGCATCAGTGCATTCGACAGGATAATTAATTGCACTTGACCGTATTGGTCAGTTTTCTTTAAACAATTCATTAGGAATGTAGAATATAATTTCAACTTGAAAGTTCATTTTGTCGATTCCATCCAGAAATGAATAGAATCGCGTAAAAATACTCACATTTTCATGACGTTTCACCACTAAACAGTGGCTTCTCAGACTGGAAACTCATCACTTGATGTTGTGGTCCCTGTTTGGAGAATATTGTTGTTCTTGTCAAATTTGCAATACTTAATAAGATCTGACGATTTCTTTTAACAATCACCTCATCATTTCCACCAACTTGATTTGGCCAAACACTGGACAATAGGTCGGTTTGTTCCATGTTACTCGGACTTTCACAATGAGGTTTTGCATTTTGAGTACACCTTTCAAAATTACATATGAGGTTTTCCCCCTGCCCGACGATAATCTAATCCTCCTTATTATCCAGGC
This sequence comes from Ophioderma brevispina, assembly GCA_023653785.1. Classification (NCBI taxonomy): domain Eukaryota; kingdom Metazoa; phylum Echinodermata; class Ophiuroidea; order Amphilepidida; family Ophiodermatidae; genus Ophioderma; species Ophioderma brevispina. Next base: position 49,808 of record JAMKCH010041292.1, read on the forward strand.
TACAGACCATTTGACCTTGTCATAGAAATATATAATGTCATTTAACGGTTTCTCTCTCTAGAACCAGTTTTACCTGCTGAATATGAATCCTATGGATGGCCAGACGCAAAACCTTGAGCATTTTCAAAACGCAAAAATTCAAAAGGGCCATAAACACTAAAAAACTCATATGTTAATTAATTACTCAAAAGTTGTATTTTGGATGGTCCAGTCACAACACCCATTGTGACCAAATTTCAAAGTATGATTCATTACCGCCTACAGTAGAGATTTATATCTTGGTGGCAAACTTGTTCGACTTAGGTCATTTTTGGCAGCCTCCATTGTTGTATACATTTCTTCTTTTATGTGTAAATGGAAAAATCAACGAACTGAAACGGAAATTTTATTGCCAGCATGTAGCGTGTGGTCAGTTATCTCCTTTTCCTGCAAAAACTAGAAACTTCCATCAACACCATCTGGCAAATATCGCAGTTATGCAAGAATCATGCCATTGCAACTTCTGCCAATGGGATTTACACCGTTAAGATGGAGATGAGAAAACTTGGGCTGGGCGTTTGACAAAAGTTTTCTTTCTGTGTGAGAAGTATTCACAAGTCGCCAAAAGGACAATTGGAAGGGGGAAGGGGTAGCTTCCACCTGTACGCAATCTACACAAGCGAAGACCGCCTCCAGAAAAAGTCCACTTTCAATATTTCACGAACACCCAATAAATTCTCCGTATGGTACTGTACGATTGTGCACCTATAACAATGCTCCAATTCTGCTGGCCGAAAGGCATACCAAATAGTTTGTCTGCGCAAGGACTCCACTTGTAAAGGTTATGTAGTATACGATTTATGGTTATCGAGCGATTGGCTGAATGCTCAGCGCAAGTTTTCTCCCCTTCACGCCTACTGTGTCACTCCCATTGCAGAAGTTGAAAAAGCATGATCTTGCACAATTGCCGATATTTGCATAAGGTGCTGATAGAAATTTCTAATTTTTGCAGGAAAAGAAGATAACAGACTATGTTACATGCTGGCAACAAGAATTCCACGGTTGAGTGATCCCAAAGAGGGCGCAAGTTCTGATAATCACAGCACAATTTTTTTTGAGACACGCTGTATACTTCTCGTGTTAGATTATCTATTGTTTTCAGCGTGCATTATTTTTCGCGAATGCACTGGGCTCTGTCAGATAATGCACGGGTCATCAGATAATGCACGGGTAATCAGATAATGCACGCGGGTCACCACAAGTCACAACTCCTGTTAGCTACTAGAAATACCGTCAATCATTTGATATCGACTTACTGCTCAATATCAAGTAACATGCCTGCATCGTATTTATACCCTCTACGAACTTAGTATCTACCATCTATGGTGTCAGTCTAACTTAAATTATTGTATTAAAGTATTAGTTGAATTCACATGCGCAGATCATTCCAAATAATGTGATTTTGTACTGTTTCTTTCCGAAACGCGTATATCTTAAATATTGAGAACAAGCTTTTTTGTACTCTCAAAGGACGATACGTTTGACATTAAATATTGATCTTAAATATAAAATTCCTTATATTATAATTTGTCAAATTAGAAAGCCTTTCAGAAAGTTTAGCTGCTATACTGAACTTCCCTACCTCTGTGCCGTGACGTCAGTGCGAGATTTGATGGGCGCTCCAGTAAACCGCACGCGCTGGCTTAAAGCGACGGCGTTTTTACACTCGCGCACAAAGATGGCATACATTGACGCGTACGTACAAGCTGCGTCAATGTTATGACATCACTGCACGGAGGTAGAGAAATGGACTATATCATGTTGCTATATAATAGTAGGCCCATGAGAATTAAGTGTACTTCAAGAAACCCCAAATTCACAAATACAATCGTTTTCAATGCAGAAACCAGTCATGTTTTGTACATACATGTCTGCGTTGGTCTTTAACATCTAACACAGTGGGCATTGCAATTGGTAGAAGAAAATTCATATGCATTTATATGCAAATCGTCACTGATGGGTTTGTTTTGGAAAAAGTAAGGGCAGTGCGAAAAGTCTATCTTTCTTTCAATTTCATTGACGCGTTTCATCACTGACGGGTTTGTTTTGAAACTGCCAGGGAGGTGCGAGAAAGATTAGCCACTCTAAGCGTCTTAGAGAGTCTGATTTTTCTCGCACTTCCAGATCATTTTCAAAACAAACTAATCAACAATGAATTGCGTCAAGGTCTTTTTGGCACTACAGCCTGTCTCAAAAAAAATTGTACAATCAAAAACAGAATTGTTTTCAATATTATATCTCAACATAAGTAAGTCGTTTTTTACATCTCATTAAAGAGAAAAGACCAGGCTTTCCAGGATTATTGTTTCATCTCATTTGCTTGATTCAATCGAGAGTTAACTCCAGTTTACTGCGGAACACAAAAATCGAGTTTGTGCCGCTTTCTGGTTGAGTGAAAACGCTGAACGAATTTGTTAAACATAAGTTATTCACACTTGAACAGATATTAAATTCTTTAAAAAGGGATTAACTTCATAAAGAAACTCTAAAAGATACGAAAACAGTTACGTAATGGTGGAAGTTATGATCAGTAAGTTCTGGCTTTAAGATAAAGTGAATAACATTCGACATACTGTTGTTTGTTAGAAGAGAACCATGAGCGTACAGCTGGCATGCAGCAACCTGGATGAGAGAGTTTTTATGGTCTTGAAGTATCATGAAACGCAAATTCCTACCAACACTTTGATACTTTACTTCCAAATTCAAATTTTTATTGACTTCAACAATTAGTAAATGCATAAAGATAGTGCAATATTTTTAAACCATTTCTTTGGAGTGTTTATTTTGGTTGCAATTACATTCATTCCAGCAAGATTTTAACAGATACCAATTTTGTAATAAATTCGAAGTTCCATTTCATTGACATGCAATAAATATTTGTATTGTCTATTATTTATGAAAAGATATTTATCATTTAACTGATTATTTTGACTATTAAAACTTGTGTCGATAAAACTAGACTTATTTTGTTTACTTTAATCTGTGTTTTGTTTCTTTTGTCAAGTTACAATCTTTTGTGAGCTTCAAGACAGCATGGCATAACTGGGCGAACCAACTCTGCCCATGCATAAAAGTGGCACAAAATGGGTTTTGGTATATCGCACAAAATTGATTATATCTCTGGATTGACAAAAGCAAATAAGATGAAACAAACACCATTGAAAAGCCTGGTCTTTCTTCTTTAGTATTATGTCAAGTAAGAATGACTTGTTTTGAAATTTCATATTTAACCATTTTTTTTTTATTGTACCATTTTTTTTTAGACAGGCTGTATTTATAGAGTGTAACTTTGGACATGTTGGAGTATAGCAGTGTTTTTAATTTATTTTAAAAACTACCTCAAAATTTAGATAAATTACGTAATTATTAATGTTAATGTAATGATTTGATACTATAAGGACCACGCCTCAGTGCATTCGACAAGATAATCGCACTTGACCGTATGGGTCAGTGCAGGCAGCACTCGAGCCTCCGGCTCTCGTGCTGCCTGCACTGACCCATACGGTCGCGTGCGATTATCCTGTCGAATGCACTAGGCTAGGTCCTTATCCTTATCAGAAACCATTAGGAATAACTTTCAACAATTTGATAATCAACCAAATCAATAAACCATTCAAGATGGCTCCAAAACAGCAAAATTCTCTATGTTTGTGTATGATATTAAGGATAAGGACCTAGCCTAGTGCATTCGTCAGGATAATCGCACGCGACCGTATGGATCAGTGCAGGCAGCCCGAGACCCGAAGGTCGAGGGCTGCCTGCACTGACCCATACGTTCAACTTGAAAGTTCATTTTGTCGAGTCCAGAAATGAATAGAAATTCGAGTAAAAATACATTTTCAGTGACATTTCACCACTAAATTAGTGGCTTCTTCAGACTGGCAACTCATCACTTGATGTTGTGTCCCTTTATAGCTTGTTACAGCTGTCGTTGAGGGCGTGATGAGTTGATCATAGATACTGTGAAGTCTGTATGCCCCCTCGTCCTTGTTCATGGTGTTGTTCCCCCTTCTACGGATCCAGATTGACGCCTTAATCCAACGTGTGACCTGTTGCTTCCGTCTATGACCGATGCAATTGATAGAATGATTGGTTTGCCGAAACATGATCTGTAATTGCTGACCTATGGATCTCTGTGGTGGAAGTTTTGCGTGTTTGTCTAGTATAAGGCTTTTGTTCAAATTTTTCGACCTCAGACTTATGTTCTTTAAGACGTATGCCAAACAAGCGACCAGTTTCTCCAATATACGATTTTTTGCAATCCCTGCAAAGAATTTCATATATGGCATCGGCTTTTTGCTGGTGGAGGAGTTTGTCCTTAGGATGTACAAGTAAACTCCTGATGGTACAGTGAGGTCACTTAAACTACTGACCACCCTTCGAGTTTGTGTGAAGTGTTTACCGTTTGAAAATTAATGACAGAATATCTCACCCGTGATATTGAGCTTCAAATATCCAAATACATAATAATTAAGTTGATTTCAAATGGGGGGGGGGGGATAAATTGAAAGACTTGCATGTTTTCCTTGTCAAGACTGATCAAGACTTTGCTTGTACATTTTCAATGTTTGCACGGTTTGGGACAAGATCATTAAGAAGAAATATTGCAGCTGTTTTGTATTTCAATTTATAAGAGAAACTTGAAATAATTTGAGGTGTCTTAATTCTTACCTTTTGTGTTTTATTATTAAATATAAAGTCCGATGACAGTGCGCGATAATTCAATGCGTGTATCAATCTTAGATACAATTCGTGACCGCCAATCGAGTGCCGTAGATTTACGTGTGTGCAATTTAAAAAAAAAAATCCTCTATATGGCGGCCATTTTATCGTTTCAGCTTTGTTTTCAACGCCGTTTTCACCAGATTCCAACAAGATAGTGCAATTAATAAATACCCTCATATCATTTTGATATGTCTACCCACTTTTGAGAAGAAATGTGAGACAAACAAAAAATGTATATCTTTTTTACCACTCTGTATAATCTCATTTGATTTGGGTAAATGGAACAAAGACTTGTCGATCGGTCACCCACTGTTTCAAAACCAAGGCCAGTTAATTTTCTTGCATGGGGCTGTATTAAAGGAATGGAATTTGGCGAAGAACAGTCTAGGTAATGGGGATACACATAGCCTATAGTAATGTGATTTCAACTCGCTCCTCTAACTTTTTAGTTGATACATTTAAAAACGCAACAATGCCAAAATTATTGTGGAATAGTACTTAAATTATAACAGTAAAACACACAATTGCACAATGTTTTTGGAATCATTAATGAAACGCTCAATTATTTCTTTCACCACTGTTATGCGCTATCCACACCCAGTACGTAATAAACTTAAAATTGACATATGACACAAGCCAGTTATTAGTTTGCACTATTACTGTTGTCATTTCTAATAAATACATGGATAGGGGGTATAAGTCTATCCACCAATGTACCAGTGGGGGAAAAATTTCACCTCAATAAGGGAAGGTAATTCCAACAAAAATTACACTATTTTAACATATAAAACCATAGTACTTTAATTTTGTAGTATAATCATGAAACGTCTTGTAGTTCTGAAACTTAATTTTTTTATTGTAAGTACTGACATTATTTAGTACAGTACAGTAATATGCACATGCAATGCATTATGGGATTGTTTCCAAAACACCATCTGTTTTACCTAATTACAACTACAGGAGGAAAATGTGGAAGATGACATTACAAATAACGATATAATCTGCGTGCAAACAAAAAAAAAGCAGCCGAAAAAAAATTCAGCCCCGCTTCTAATACAGATGAATTGGTCATCAGAGGAGATCGTCAATGATTGTATTTATAATGAGATAACATTCATTGGCCACACTAAGTACATTGGGGTTACCTTTACTTTTTTATACCTTCTCTGGGAATTTGACAACAGCAAGTTCTGTTTTCCTACCGTATAGGCCAATAACCATTTATACTTGGGTGGAAGGTAAGGGGACACGCAAAGTAGCTGCCCAAAGACAATTATAGTGTAGCTCTGACAGGAACCTAGGGTCCGTTCTCGTAGGCTATAGTCGTTTTTCTATTGAGCAATAGTTCCGGATTGAACCGGGTAAAGGTTTACCAATGGGTTATAGAAAATGACCTTCATCTGGTATTTGCTTACTTTTGTACCGGGGAAAGGAAATTTCTCTGGCAACCATAATTGTTTTGGACATACTTGCAACTTGGGGATCACTCAAACTTTGGAAGTAACGGTGATGTACTGTAAACTCCGGAGGTTTTGGAGACACCCCCTAAAAATGTGAGGTGGAAATACATAAAAGAGCATATTTTTATTTTAAAGAAAGAAAGCTAAATAAATCTATGTTTTGAAATTGAGAAAATTCGACAAGAGATATCCAGAACCTTTCAAATTAGTTTTGAATATCTGTCATTGAGTGACAAAAACAAAACAACAACCACCGGAAAACACATACAACGCATACACCAAAAACAAACAACACAACCGGCAAGTCAATTTGCTTTCATTCTTACAATTTATGAATTGTACATGATGTACCAAACACCAAAAAGTCTTTCAGTGAGAGGTGCATACCGTAATTCAGTGAGTGACCAATCCGGTTCTCCAACATGCTCAAGATGGTTAGAATAGTCTCCTACAATTCATCTCCCAGGCTCACCCCAGTGGGCACAGATCAACGTTTCAACCTTGAAATGACGTTGAAACAACGTTGAGTTGTCAAATCAACGTTGTTTCAACGTCATTTCAACGTTGAAATTTGATCTGTGCCCACTGGGACACCTCCTTTTACAAATAAAATCACGAATGCTAGCTCTTCAATAATTTGCATGATATAAACTTGTATCGTTATATGCCAAGTGGTGAAGTGATGGACAAGGCTTTCAACTGGGTTACTTTGAAGAAACAGTGTGCTCTTTCCATTGTTCTAGCACATTTTTACATAAATCTCAATTTGATTTCTTTCAGTATTGAGCTGGGTGGATGGGTACTTCAAATCATAGAGGACTTACACGCATATTACATTGAAGAATAACAAAGTGAGTTGCCAAATTTCTAATATCTTTGATTTCATTTGATCCCAGTTTTCTAGCTGCCATATTTTGTACCTGGCAGGAAGCAATTTGTTTTAAACGTAATGACCACATCCGGTAAAAAGCTCTTACACTGATGTGTTTATAGCAATTTAATAGATTTTCTTCCTCTCAAAAATAATGAGTTTAAGCAAAGGTTTTATGGCAATTTAAACCACTAATCTATCTATGGCCACAATCTAATACACAATGCTGTTCAAACTAATCTGGCAGAAAACCATTGCTTTGTGATACTTGGAATTAGGTCTGATTAAAATAAAGCTCATACACAGGTTACTTATTACATATATAAATAATGATCTTTTTATGAATATTGACAAAGACTGAGGTTGTTTTCCATACTTTTTTATTCTAAAAAAATCCCGACAGGAGCAAAGCGTTGATTTGTTGCACTCTTTAGAGGAATAAACAATAACAGTTATTTTGAGATTACCTTTTAAACAAATAATAATTAACATTGACCAAGATCAATTTCTTTAAGTATCATAAATATTTATTTTAGATTTTAAATGGTATGATTACATTGCTCTTCACACCTACTCTATATCATGTGCTGTATTCCATTATTATACTGTGCAATTAACTAGAAATTGATTAGATTTAAAATATTTAACATGTTATAAATGTATTTCTTTCCTTTCTAAATTCCATGCCTGAATTGTCTATCAATAGTTTGAATTACGTTGATAGCGTTCATTATGCCTGCCCCTATCAAATGCTGGCGGTCCAGGTGATTCTGGAAAATAAATTCGAGACAAGAAAAAGATAAAAAAATAAACGGTTCCTTGGACCGCTTGTGTCGCCTGCCGCGTGGTTTGTGAAGGACAGGCCTCACATCACCTAGACCTTGAGAGTGACCGTTACAACCTGGGGGATGCCAGATTGTACCCGTGACCCAAGTTTGGTTTAAATCTTTCAACGTATGTGGATATTACAGGAAAATGGTTCACCCTTTTCACAACAAACAAGACATCAACAACAACAGACATCAACAACAACAGACATACAACAACACAGACATCAAACACAACAGAACATCACAACAACAGACATCAAAAACACAGACAAACTACGTGGACAAGATGATCCATATGTCTTTCTGCCTTAAGGCAGGCGAACAAAAAATAATGGTATTAACAAGCAAGTAATTCGGGGGGTAACTTACCATGTTTTCTTCTTCAGGATATTTGTAGATGATATGGCTTGTACCTGGCAGTCATTCAAAACCAAGAAAGACAAAAGGGGCTAAGAGGGTCACGCATCTGTACTAGAAAACACACACACACTCTGTGAATCAAATGAATTATACTCATTCATTTGGTTAACCAGATATTTATTAAATCAGAGAAAGAACAGTTTTTACCCACCAATAGCCCCTTAGGTTTCTTTCCCCTATAAGCTGTTAGGATTATTTAATTCGAGCTAATATTCCGAAAAGAACCGTACCGCATGAGACGCAAATTGAGGTTGAGTGGGAAGTAGCTCCTGTATGGAAACACATTTACACATTTCTATTGTACAAATGCTGTCTTAAGTTATTTTAAGGTTCCCACCAAACAAAACAAAAAAACAAACAACACAATCCAAAAAAAAAAAACCCTTACCATCAGTATGAAGTTATCCTCGTTACACAGGAGTCGGTCTATTTCATGTTCCTTGGCCACCCAACAGCTAATCAGACAAAAGATGTGTATGCATTACAATAGAATTCCAAGCAAGTGCGGATTGTCTTCATTTCTTCATTATGTAATCAGAAGAAGATGAGACAGAAGGAGGTGGTTCGACTGCTACTTCAAAAAGATAAAATGTTCAACCAAAGAGTTCTATATATAGAGAGGCAAAACGTTAACGTAATCTTTAGAAATTTCACGTCTCGCAAGTTTTGCCGACCACAAAGAAAAAACACCATAGTTAGAGTACCACAATAGAAAGCAATGGCCTTGCCTCCGCTCTTCCCCATACTCTGGGTGCCGCTTTGCATAACCACTAATCGGTAGTGATACACACTTAATGTATGTGTTAGAGGTGGCCAGGTGAATAATAGTTTGTGTACCTTGATAATTGTGCTCAGATAATCTTTTTTCTCAAATGCAATGCGCGCTAGGTGAAAGATGTAGTATTCATGAGGCGGGTATTTAAATCATGACGACTGATGTGTCATTTAATTCGTTGTGTGGCCATGGTATAGGACACAATTTTAACCACCCAATAGCACCCAACATCCAACAACTGATATGTTGGCGGATTGTTTGAATCGAATTAACATTATGTGTGATACAAAGCACCCAAAAATGATCATTATTCCGTGCAATATTCAAACTGTCAGCGCCCAGCACGGCGAATGGTTGTGACTGAATGCGTTCACCCCTTGGTTTTCAACCGCCTCTATTCATCTCAATCGGCTTAATCCAATCGATTGGACAAAAAACTTGCACTACTGGCTGGAGAAACATTACATACACATGTCATTAAATCACAGAAGAAAACCATTCCAAATTACCCAGTGTTCAATGGTATTTCGCACAGGGGGTCTAATACACTTGGTTGTGTGACCAGTACAGCGAGACGTACTCGCCTGCATCATTATAAACAACTTTGACCCCAAATTTCAAGTATTTTGCATTTGGACACTGTCTGACACAAAAAAAGTATGGTTGAGATGTGTTGAAAATGCATTTATCTAATCATTTCATCATATCGTATTTCTCAGGAAAAACCGGATATTGCTAACTTAGGCTAAACATAATAACATCTTGATGGACCCCCAAAAACCTTGAATCAATGTTAAGCTTACCGAAAAAGGGTCGATTTTTGATGTTTCTTTCGTAAAAAGTCAATGCATTTCCTCAATTATTCGCCAAACGATTAAAATAAATAGCAATCAGTCAGAACAACCGCGGAGTTCATTGCCAGAAGAGATCTTTAGCTGGAAAATTAATAAGCTATTTAGTGGGAGTGTGTCAATTCCTTCTGTTGTGAAACCTTACCGAACGGCCAAGATTGAGGGCGGTTGTTGACACATGACTTCAAAGTCCAACGATGGGGCCTTGAAAGTCTTTCCCTAACCAATGAGCTTATGAATGAGAGTGATCCTGGGTAATCGGATTTGAAAATCGAGCCATTCCTTCTTTCTCATCTTCTTGGTACAGTATCCTAGTTTTGTGTTTTTTAAATATACTTTTCTTCTCTATGTAACACCAAAAAGGATTGCTAGCAGGTAGAGGTAGAGTAAGGGGCGGCGCAGGGCAGGGCCTTGCAGGGGGTGCAGGGGGCGGAGTGCCCCCTGAGATTTTCAAAAATTTATGGAAAACAACAGGTTTTTTTTTTTTCCGCAAAAAAAATAGGGGTTTTAACCAAAATGAGGTCCATTTTGTACTGTTCGCCCCCCCCCCCAGATCTTGTTCGCCCTCCTATGATTTACCCTGGCGCAACCCACTGGGTAAGTATAGAGTGATTAAAGGGCCCTGGTTCGATAGCTAAAGCCTGCTCCCAAACCTCAGCTTTCACCTATTAAAGTCAAAATTTATGGAAGGAAAGGTACATTTTTTTCAATTACCATGTCAAATTTGGGGCTAAATTTAGGTTTGGTTTGGATGTTATGAGCGAAAGGTACCCTTTCTTCGGTCGTCAATATTAAATTTTACACATACTCTATGGGATTACAAAATGTACGTTTTAATGATCTCATATCAAAACTGGTTGAAATATAGGCGCAAACGTTTACAGGTGGGTATTGGGGTCATATGTATATGTTTTTTGTAAACAGGGTCAACCCCATTGAATTCATCATTGCAGGGTGGAAATGAATTCATAGTGCTTTATTGATAATGAAATCGGTTTACTCCTAGAAAAGCGATATAAAAATAGCTGGGATTTTCAGTGATGAGTGCAAGCTAAAGGTTGAAAATAGTGATTTCCAGTAACATCATCATGAATTTTCTAGTGGATTATGTAAGGCGGATTTCCAGATGATGTCATGTGTGTGAGATCCAATTGTACAATCTTAGACTTCGTGTCAGTATGTAACTGTAAGAGCCTACTTATGTTGTTGCCTAAAGGCTGGTATTCTGAAAGGGAGACTACTTTAGACTGGGTTTAAACCAGGGTTAGTCCTACCAAGAGGGGGGGACCTTTATTCCTTTCAAATACTGTTAAAGTTAATGTATACGGGTGGAGAAAATTCCCATGGATGCTGAAACAGCCTCCACGAGGAATTTTCTCACCCGTTACAGCACCCTTTTAGAGTCGGTGTAAGAATACCAGCAAAGACTCTATGCCAGTAGTTAAATTTAATCTGCAGGTTGCGTTATTGGTGCAGTAACAGCATAACATTTAGATACCACGTAAAGTGCTACTTAGTCTGCTGTCAATCATATTTGAAGCCCCAAAATACTGGAAGCAAATAGAATTCAAACTGTCGCCCAAAAAGTTGACATTTGCGACAGACGAAATTCGTGGTGATGTTTTTCATATCCATGACTTATATACGGCAGAATATTTATTTGTCTCACCAAGGGGCCCTTAGAACATTGATTGCCTTATTGAACTTCTGGATTACGTTACCTTCAGGGACTGCTCCGAAAAATTAATATTTACTGAGAAAATCCCGGGAATATTATCCTCGGAATATTATTGTGTTAGACGCCTTTTTAAAATCTTCTCGTGAACAACATATCATCGATTTAACTACAATGCTTTTGAATTCTGATCTTTAGACATCACACCAAGGTGAAATTTTATGATTGTACTTATCTTAAAAAGATTTGTGATTGTGATCACCATTGTGATCGTGTTTGGGATTGTATTATTACCAAGAAATTCAGATCGAGGTGTTGTTTAAGGGGTATTTCTGACCGAGTTGAATAAATGTACATGCTGTAGTTTAGTTTTATATATCATGCTTACTGTTTGAGTGAAACAATTGTGAGAGCGTGTGTGGTCCGGTGGAAATAGGCAGGACTCGTGATCATAGAGCGTAAGTTCGAGCCCCACCGTGCCAACGTGTTTGGTGGTCCCTGCGGCAAGATAATTAATCTCAATGCCTCCCACACCCAATCGAAATTCTAGGGACTGTCATGTTTATGGAGGATCTTACAATCTAAGTTCTGATAGGGATTTGCGCTTGGCGGCAGCAACTTAGAGGAAGCGAAATGATCGTGACGATTCCTAATGGCGGCGTAATAATTAAGGCAACGCGCTGGGAGACTACCGCCGCCTGTGTGATCCTAGTGAGACTATATCAAAATGCTGTCGTTGATTAATTTGCGACTTGCCAGACTTACATAATCCATCACGAGTTGATCATCGCAATGGAAAAATGCGAAATTTGATGTGCAACTTAACCATATTTTACAAAATTTTTTAGAGGGTGTCCACGACGATTATGTCACCATTGATGTAGAAATATGATCTTAAGATGAAAGTTTGTTTTCAGGTGGACACCCCTAGGTTTTAATGGCATTTAAACTTTTGCTTGCATCATTTTAATGTGTGAAGCCGTGGTGTAAGCAAAATGGCGCTGTCGATTTCAACTTACCCTGGTGCCAAGTGAATCGTGGTTACACGATTGTAAAACCGCCCATGCTACACTGACTGTACAATGGTTGTTCGTTTAGATTGTGTGTAAACCACCATTCCTATAGGGAATATTACGCGACGTAGCGTGGTATACCCGGGGACGGGATCAATAATGAAATGGATATGGGGTAAGGCTGGCGCTTCCAAAACATGGGGCATCGGTAACAGAAGACTCAAACAAATAGAGGTCTTGGGTGAAAATTTTCAAAATTTTCTCCCAAAAGGGGTTTTAGGTGACAGTGGTAAAACTCCCCAAGTGTGCGTTGGGTGACATTTTGCAAAATACATGGGGTCCTTTGGGTGAATTTTCAATACTGGTGACAGAGGTGCTGAAAATTGGGGTCTTAACTCTTTGCGGCAGGCGCGCGAGTATACTCGCTCAAAGATGAATTTTGGTCAATTTTTGTCTTTTCGTGTTATATAACATTTCCAAATTATTTATTTCATGAGGCGTGAAAATGCATTGAAATGAGTCAAACGAAGGACATAGCCGTTGTTGTTCGTTTTAGATGGCATCCCAAATGACCTACAATATTTGAAAGCAATCTCGCATGCCACTACTGACTTAGGGTTTAACTTATACAGAATTGCTCAGCGTGCAAATAGTTACCGCCCTTACAACAGGTCACCTTCAAGATGGAAGGCCCCCCCGTAGGTAGTTATTACCAGCAATATGGTGCATTTCATGCCCCTCATGTCAATCAATTTCTTGTCCCTACTTGATTATAGTGTGAACTATAATCAAGTAGAAATTCTGCGTGAGGTACTTCATACGGTGTGGCAATGTTTCCAAGAAGTACCAATCAAAGTCGTCTTCAGGGGGGGCAGTACACAATAGCCAAACATGACCGATATATAGAGGGTTCAAGCTAGAACAGGAGAACAATATGCCAAATTGTCGACTAATAGCCTGGTTGTGGATTGCGGTAGTGCTCAGTCCTAAGCCCAGTTTCTGTACGGGCCGTAAAATTCGAGTGTGTTGCCCCCACCTGGTGGATTAAGTTCAATATTCACTAAAAGGGGGTTCCCCTGACTGGATTAGGTATGTTTCGCCCGAAATGTTGCACATAGCGCGTAAGGCCTATTTCAAAATGGCTTCCATTGTTTTATGAAAATCTGCTATGTATTTTCATTACAGATACGAAATTTATCCCAGGATTAGACGAAATAAAGTTTACCTTCCTGACGTGTGCTTAAACATTTAGTGTCCAATTAGGCCGCCGGAAGGAGGCATGCTTTGTTAAATGTACAAAAATTGCCAAATTGATGGGGTAAGAATGCGAGTAATATTTTGAGAACACACAAAAGCAAAAAAGAGAATTAATGACATTTGTATATTGCGGACATGATCTTAGTTCATAATGGCGGCGGTTATACCCGCTCCGGGGGACATAAATCAAGAAGAAAAACACCCTTGCACATCTTTTTCGACATAATAAGAACTATAACGAAAACTATTGATAACATTTTCCCACAATTTTCTCTCGTACTTCTGGACAATTGCAGACCACTCAACACTAGTTGACGCTGGGAAGGAAGATGATCTCGGCAGTAGAAAGGGATAAAGAGCTGGTGGTACAAGTCAGAAACAAGATAGCACTTGATGTGCTCGAAAGAAAATTAGGTCACCATATTTAAATTTTCCTGGTACATATAGGCAACTTTTTCACTTCTTCATAAGCATAGTTTTTATTTTTACTGGGAACACCTATGACGTCACTGAGTAGTCCTTAAATACAGTCCACACCCATTTATTATGATTTTATTGTATCAGGTTGATATGAGCTGTTGTCTTCCTATGAACTATTATAGAGTCAGTTTAAACTACGTTATATGGCCCAAGTAGTAACCAGTTATAGTAACGGCACTCTCTAGGACCAGTCAATAGCCCGCTTTAATATTTTTTACAGCTTGGAAATGATTTAAGGTCATTATTAGAAAGTGTTGTTAATAACGTCGAAAATATGTGTAGGGCTGCTTTTTTTCCTGATTTACGTACCCTAGAGCGAATATAATCACCGCCATCTTTAAAAACAAGACTGTACGTAAACTGTAAATGCCATAAATTCTTTGTGGAGCTCCCAAAATATCACCCAGGTTCTTATTTTAACAATTTGCCATTTTAAGTTCATTTAGCAAAATATGACTCCTTGCGGCGGCCATCTTGGACGCCTAGATGTTTAAACCCCCTTCAGGTAGTTAAAAACTTTGTTTCGTGTAGTCGTGGATAAAATTTCTATCTGTAATGAGATTATAATGGCGGTTTTCACATAAACAATGGCGTCCATTTTGAAATTGGCTGGTCGCGATAACGCGTTGCTTTTCGGGGCGGAAACACACCTAATCATCAATCATAGTCAGGGGGACATCCCCTTCAAGGTGATATATGGGAAAATTAATCACTAATTGGGTGCAACGAACGGAAAATCTGATGATGACAGCTTATGGACTAGTGTGGGCACTGTGTCACCTCTTCATCAGTGATCGCCCCGGTGATCGCTTCTGTTTCAGTGACCGGTATGAAAGTAATCATAGTCTGGCATGTATCATAGTCCGGGCTCCATAGATGACAACGGAATAAAGCGTGAAACTAATGTTGCGTGAAGAGTCGACTGAATCGATTGCCCTATTGTTCACCATTGTCCCGGACTGTGAGCCCGGAGGACTATATCTCCTGCCACACGGTCCTGTTTCAGTGATCACTCCCGTTTACTCAGCTAGCGGGAGACCGCGCGAAGCGTGGGCCTCCCAATAGTTAACATAATAGCAAGCAACTCTTTTGTCCTCTTTCAAAGCCAGGTGGCATTTCTTTTCAATAGTAGATAACTCTTTGTAAGTAAAGTATTCACATGTTATGTAAGCACGGATTCGGGTCAATATAGTTATAAAAGAAACTCAGGAACTGGCAACCATATAATTACATTGTTATGCGTTCCCGTCATACAGTGCAAAATACCATCGTACTGCAAATGTCACGTGTTTTGTGCCATGTGACTAAGTCTAGCCATAATGAGTCACGTTTTTTTTTTTTTTTTTTTTTTTTTTTTTTTTTTTTTTTTTTTTTTTTTTTTTTTTTTTTTTTTTTTTTTTTTTTTTATTATTTTTAAAATTCAAGTGAATATAGTGGCTCTAGATTGGATTCCTTGCAGGTTGTAAGGTCACAGTTACTAGTAGTGAGTAGCATCAGTGTTTTAACTAACCTTTTCCACACCTACAAAACCCTTCAAACCAGAGGCCAGAAAATAATATGTGGTGCGATTGCATCATCAGGTAAGGCAAAAAAATCACTGGCTGGGCCAGTGGCACATTGGTAGCTTGTCATCCCTGGCTTTTGGTCTAATCCCTGAGGATTCCCTGGTTTTAATCCACACGGCAAGCAAACCTCACCGTGATACTTCTCTTTCTTATTCATTCTTTCTGGTACAGAGAGGCTGAAAGTTAGGGGTGTACATATTTCGGGCGGCATTGCAGCCAAATTTGGTGTTGATAAGTAGAAGGATTATTGCAGTTGTACCTCTTAGCATAACGTCCCTAGAGGAAAATCTGATGATCACCCCCCCCCCCAAAAAAAAGGGAGGTAGCATTATTTTTCTTGTTAGATCTAGGGGCAATTTTCCCCAAACCCAAGCAAGGGTCTGCTTTGTGACTTTTTTTTTCAAAAGTGCATTTAAATGCAGTTAAAGGTCTCAAGAAATGCAGATAGAATTGATGTGGTTTGTGTCAAGTCTACAAGGAGGGACTAGAAAGCATTCAATATTTGGGTTGGTGATGACATCATTAGTGAAACTATTGATTTTTCAGAGAGCAATAGAAAATTACAGGTGACTGGTGTGAATCCATTCATGACACTGACTGAAAATCAGTAGCTTCACTAACGATGTCACTGGTAGTGTATTCTTTTTTCTGGCCCTGTTTATTGGAATGGAATGTCCCATAAAGATTTGGAGAAGGTTTATCATCTCATTTCCTGGGACCTTTAAGGGACGTTAGGGATATCTGTGGTCTTTATCTGTTACCACCAACTAGGTGGTTGGCCCACATCCCGCTAGAGATGGGGCACATTAGATGTGAAGTAGATTTTGAATTGATACCCTTTTAACTGCTCAAGCTTGGCGACGTTAATTTTAAATTCAAGGAAGTTATTCCAAAGAGAAACTGCCCTGCATGAAAATTGGTAAGGTGGTAAATCAAGATGATTTCTGGTCGTGAACTGTTTTGCATCTTAATATTAGTGAATACTATAGGTTTTCCCAACTTTTTTCATTAAATTTCATATCTCGTTAATCATGATTTTTCGTCCCATGAACACCGAAATGTGCATTTGTTAAAAGCAATTTCGTCTTTGGTCAATTATATTAAACATTTGATCAATAAAATTAACTTTATTTTCATGCAATATCGTCAAGACCAATTTAATTTCGTCGTATGCATTGGTCATCATCAGAATGTACAAAGCAATTTCGTCTTTGGTCATATAATTTCACTTTTAACTCAGTATAGTTCGTCTCGTGTGCAGTATGTATAGGCCATGACTAAAAGGTAGGCCTGTAACATCAGCAAAATTTATCATATTTTTTTTCGTTATATACCAAGCACAAAGAATACAGATCAAGATTAGGAAAATAAAAAAGAATACAAAATAAAAATAATGATACAAAAAGAAAGAAAGATAAATGATGTGAAAGAAAGTAAAAAAAAAGATGAAAACGCAAAATGAGGTGAGAGAAAGAAAAATAGGTGAAAGAAAGAAAGGTCAATAGGTAGATTATGATAAATTTTGCTGATGTTGTAGGCCTAACTCTTAGCCACGGCCTATACATGCACCACAAGAGACGAAATATACTGAGATAAATGTGAAATTATATGACCAAAGACGAAATTGGTTTGTGCATTCAGATGATGAGCCATGGATGAGACCAAATTAAATTGATTTTGACGAAAATGTATGAAAATAAAGTTATTGTTATTGATCAAATGTTTAATATAATTGATCAAGACGAAATCGTTATAAACAAACGCACATTTCCGTTTTCTTGGGACGAAAACCAACTTAACGAGATATGAAATATAATGAAAAATGTTTTAAACTAACTGGGAAAACCTATATAATAGGGCTGTCTTCTCATCCCGGTCACTTGCCGATGCATAGCCTTTACCATCGGCCCTTGTTTCGCTGTAACACTTCGCGACACACAACACTGCCTCTACTTTCTAGAAACTCCGAATCTTAGTTTCATTGGAGATGAAAACAAACACGACCTCTTCCCCAACAAACTTCGATTCGAGGCCGTTTGACAGCCTTTATGACTCATTTCTTTGGATTGTTTCTAGCATGTAAGTGAAACAACTGTGCCCTAGGTAATGTCAAATAAAAATAAAGCACACGTTAAAGGCACACACACACACACACACAAATAAAAACACACGATGTTACTCACCAGTTTTTGCGACTTCTGTTGTCTCATTCTGCAGAGATAGATTGAAGTTGTCATGGCTACCACTACACCTATGAGCACAGCTACACCAAAGGCTGTTCCTATGGCAATAATTGTAATGTTGCTGTCAGCTGAGTTGGTCTCACCATCATCATCACCTGGAGATTAACACAGGAAATTATCTGATAGGAAATCATTTCTGTTTTTCCCCTGTAGGCTACAGACAAACTAGCTGGTAATCTGAAAGGGAGATTAACTTTAGATCTGGGAAATTTAAACCAGGGTTAGTCCTACATGAGTGGACCTTTTTGCCTTCCAACATACTCTAAAAATGTACTCTAACGGATGAGAAAATTCCTCATGGATGGGTTGGAACGGCCCATTCATAAGGAATTTCCTCACCCGTTACATTTAACTTTCACAGTACTTTGAAAGAAAAGAGTCTACTCATGTAGGACTAACCCTGGTTTAAATCCAGGACTAAAGTTAGACTCCTTTTCAGAATACCAGCCTTTGTGTTTTAAAGAAATGCATTTGAAGGTGCTGTTAGTGATTCTAATTGTTCATTAGATATTCCCAAAATTTAAATTCTGTAAGATTCCAGAAATTGTTGACATAAAAAAACCTTACTTTTTGGCGATTTGCATGTAAAAACTCACCATCAGATTCGTCTATTTCCCCAACATCATCATCATCATCATCTTCCACCAAGATTGTGGTCTCATGTGGTATCCCCAATTCAGCGCCTCTTGGATTGGACAGCAGACATGTGATCTCTTCTGTAGGTTCTATCAAGTCATCATCAATTATCACCAAGGAGAATGTCTTCTTGAATTCACCATGCTCAAATTTAAGGGTAGTTGTGACAAAGGAAAAGTCAACATCTAAGGTAGCACTCTCACCTACAGCCAAGATTTCTTAAAGAAAAGATGTCACTTCTAAGTTTAAGAAACAAATTTGATGAAAAGTCAGCATATACTTGTAAAAAACGTACACAAGGTCAACGGTCATGTGGGGTCACCAGAAGTCAATCTGTGTACTCCCCATAACTGGCCAGTGGTCTTCTGAATGAGTATAAATTATTTGATCACTGGGAAATAGTTTGAGTGCAATAAGTGCAGAGTTAACATTTTCTGCACATACATTCATACACAGAAATTATAATGGCACGCACACACACATACATTGCACACACACACACACACACACCCCCACACACACACTTATGAGAATAAAATGAAATGATTTACCGATCGTTATATCACATCTAAAAATACTTAAGACTCTTTCACGATTACTATAATTCGTTGTTGCACAAAATTGGCGCGCGCGCAAAGAGATGATACGTACCATAATCATCTTGGGTTCCTCCAACGAAGCCAAGAAGTGCCAGGCCATAGTTTGCCCCAAATTTTTTATACAATGAACTAGTTACGGTAGGCCTACCGAACAACTGTTAATATTTATCAAGGGGAACTGGGAGCGACGGATTTTCTCTAACATCACTATGTGCCAACACGCAGGGAAATTGGGAAAATTATGGGTGGGACATGTGATATGTTATATCTTGGTTACAGTACTGCGATAACAACCAGTTGAGACAAAAATTCAAGGAAAATAAACATTAAAAAATAAATTAATAAGTAAAAAACAAAATAAAAAAAAAGAAAACAAGAAATAAAAACAGAAAAAAAAAATTCGGATAAAAAATTCCAGAAAAATCGCAGGAATAAATTAATATAAAATTCATAAAAAGAACCTCTCACACACAATTCAGTGATGAAATCAAATAAAAATTTAAATAAGAAAAAATAAAATTTAAAAACATTCCCTATTAAATATTGACATTTTAAAAAATCCAATTTAAAAAAATCCAGACAAAAATTGGAAAAAATGAAAATGGAAAAAAAAATCAAATAAATAATAAATAGCGTGAAAACAAATCCATGAAATCATTAAATAAAAAAATGAATAAAAGAAATAATATAAATAAAATAAATAATAAAATAAATAATAGAATAAATAAAATAAAATAAATGAAAAATTAAATAAATAATAAAATAAATTTTAGTTAATCAGTCCAAGAAAAAAGCTATAAGGCGGTATGGGAAGTTGGAAACTGTGTTGGCGATATTCTTTGTCGAGAAAAACATCCCAGAAAAAATATAATGACTGGTACACGCATGCATGCACGCACACGCACGCACACACGCGCGCGCAAGCGCATGCACGCACGCACGCACACACACACACACACCTCTTCATTTTTTGTTTAGTTTGTTTATATTTCACTATAAAAGGTTATCTCCAAAATTTCATTGATTCTGATGGTGCATTTAGATGTTATGAACAAATGTTTTTTACTACAATGCCCCATGTGTTGTAATTATTATTAGTTGTAGTTATGATTTCGAGGGTTGACAATCAGAAAGACGTAACTTAGCACTGAAAGGAATATTAAAGAATTTCTTTAATTCTGCTGTTGATAATTAAAAATTGATCTTTGTTTACTAAAGTTTATATGTTTGCTTTCAGTACCATATATGAGCTTTATGAGATGTTTACATTTTGAGTAATGAATAGATTTGCTTAGTAGAAAATATTAAACATCACATTTCTCAAAAACAGTATTACAGCAGAATTAAAGAAATTCTTTAATATTTCTCTCAGTGCTGAGTTACGTCCTTCTGATTGTCAACCCTCGATTTGTATTGTATTAAAAATTAGATATGCTATCTCTATATTATATCATCTCTATAAATGATTATCACAATTGGAATTGAAGTTGCCTCGTCTACCCAAGCAAAACCTGGGGAGCTGCTATGGGGAATATTACAATCTAACTGCTGATAGGCTTGTGAGCTGTAAGGCATGTCTTTGAGCAGCCACCTAAATGAAGCAAAATGAATGTGACGATTGCTTGAAGGTGGCATAATAATTGTCAACCGCGCTTTGAACCTGTTTACAGGGATTAAGCGCAATTAACCGTGACCATTTTGTGCATCAGCAATAAGGACTCTACACAGAAATTATCTTGCCTGTCATGAGATTCAAAAAGCCAACAGTTGTAGATATTATTGTCACCAACTTCATTTTAAACAAATTAATATTGATAATTAAAATGATCTCTGTTGATGGTGTAAGAAAACTGGTGTGCTCTCAAGTGATTGTCCTCAATGTACCTAAAGAGTGGTTCAAAAAAGTTTGTACTTTTTGTCTGCAAATTTCTCAAAAGTGGGTGGCCATATCAATATTTTTTATTTATTAACTGCAATATCTTGATAGAACCTGGTGAAAACAGCGTTGAAAACAGCTCAAATAACAAAATGGCAGTCATGTATAGAAAATTGGTCAAAAACCACTTGCACACAAGTAAGTCTATAGGACAATCATGGTTAACAATAATATTATTGCATGAACTGTAGTCCTACTCATGTAACACACTTCTAACCACCCTTTCGGTTTGTGTAAAGTGTTTACCATTTGAAAATGAATGAGAGAATATCTCAACCATTAAATGGAACCAGAGATGCTTGAATACACTTTGAAATACATTTATTTGATAATTAAGTTGATTTCCCCCCCAATTGGAGGGAATTTGAAAATGAAAGAGGCTTGCATGCTTTTATTGTTAGTCACTTTATCATCATTTGAAAGCCGTAGCTCAATGTTTAGCTCTAAAATGAGGCAATTTGTAACTGAGGAAAAAGAGTTTTTTTACTACAGAAGTGGTTATTTACCTTTGTTGTTATTAATAAATACCAAGTCCAATGACGGAATGCATTGTTCCATGTTTGAGTGTATCAATCTTTGATATACTTTGTGACCACCAACAGAGTGGCATATACTTAAGTGTGTGCACACTGTTTGTTGACCTTTTTTCTCTCTAGATGGTGGCTGTTTTCTCATTTCAGCTTTGTATCTACGCAGTTTTTATCAGATTCCAACAAGATGCTGCAGTTAATAAATATCTTCAAAAATTTTTGATATGTCTAGCCACCTTTGAGAAATTTGCAGACAAAAAAGTGCAAACTTTGGAACCATTCTGTATGCAGAATTTGTACTTAAACTTACCCACAGTAGCTGATCCTGTGGTGTCTCCCTTTCTCATCACTGCTATGCTTAAACTCCCTTCTCCCTCACTGACAACATAATAAGACCTCTCAAAAACAAAAGCAGCTGCAAATAAACACAGTAAAACGACAATGCTTTAGGATGAAAGAATAACACATGGGCATTTTTGAACAATAAACTTTCCTGCCTTTTCCAATTTTAAGATGGTTTGCTTGTTTTTAATTCACAATTTTGAGCTTCCTTATATAGACCAATACACTGAAGAAATATATTCATTTCCCCCATATACACCAGTCAATTTAATAAGTTTGGACCACATTGGAACAGAAATATATATTTTTTTCTGATTTGTACTTGTACAATGTCAGAGAAAAACATATTAAAAAGTAGAAACCTGTATGACGGGAATGCCTTGAAATCATTGGTCAGAGGTTATTGGAGGGTAAGATATTCCAAAGTTATCTGACAAACCTAAAATTTAGACCAAAGTGTTTCTTAAGTATGGTTTGTCATACTTCTCTGATCTGGTTATTTAGTTATAGAAGAAAATAGGGTAGAGGTCAAATATGCTATTATCTTTGTTAACACAAGGATCAAACAGAAAAATTACCTATATTACAACAAAAAGTGCACTAACTTGTCACAGATTCAAAAATGAATAATTTACACTATGTCTGAAGCTTTAATGTTACTTTGTTAACAATGGTACTGCCATTGTTTCTAATTGACCTGGACTTAATTCACCCTACAAATCTTAAACAGATGATCATACGTATCACAAAATATACCTTTTTGAATCATTTTGAATTGAGGAACAGGTTGATGTATTAGTTTTTTAAAAATATGGATTTTGAAACTTTGACCCTTGTAGTATGAAAAACAATGAGATATTTGACCTTTCCCCTATTTTCTAAATTTTCCTAAACTATACAACAGAGGTATGGCAAATTATACATTAATTTAATGCGTGTGTTAAAACAAACAAGATGTCATTCTTTTGAAGTTTATTAAACTCATTTGAATTTTTAACCCATGTATAAACTTTGAACCCTATATTAAAGATGTTCCCCAACCTATATACTTCTACCATTTAATATGTTATTCTCTAATGCATAATGAGCATAATGAGGTCAAAATCATTTCTGTTGTTATTTTGTCCAGGTCAAAATGCCAATTTATTAGACTAAAATCTGTCTGAATGCATGTAAAACTTGAAAATAAATGAAGGGTGAACAGTTTCATTTTTAAAAATGAATTTGCAAAGTTGTCTTAAATCAATTTAAGTGTTATTATCAGCACTTTGACAGTAACCTTTTGCATAATTCGAATTTTACATGTTTCCCTAATCATTAGACAAGAGCTATCAGAGCCTCGTGTGATAGGTAAATACTGTTCACTCTGTAGCATGTGCAAGGCGGTGCTAAAAAATCCAGTAACCTCTTCTTAGTACGGTGTATTATGGGTGCAATTTGCAGTGTTTCAAGCATAATTCAAAGGTGATGTGTATCAGACCAGAAATTTGTTTTCCAACTTAATGCATATCAAACAACAAGAAAATAAGCTATGCCCTTAAAACAAATCAAGTATTAAGGACCCACTGCCGTAATATTTTAAAATGTATGCGTCCACGATGGACTACATATCCGTCCCTTTATTGCTTATTCTCTGATATTATAGGTTTTCCCAGTGAGTTGAAACCATTTTGTTTATTACATTTCATATCTTGTTAAGTTGTTTTTCGTTCCAAGAAAACCGAAATGTGCATAATTTGTTTAAAACAAATTCGTCTTTTTTCAATTATATCAATAAAATTAACCTTATTTTCATGCAATTTCGTCAAAATCAATTTCATCGTATCCATGGCTCATTATCTGAATGTACAAAACAATTTTGTCTTTGGTCATATAATGCCAAAAGTGTTACAATTACAAAAAATACCGGTCAATTTATGTCACGGAAAAAGTAGCAAAAAACGCGAAAAACAAATCTTGGATCCATAGGAACCCCCCCCTTAGGTAATTAATAAAGTTAGTTTTATTTCCATACATTTTTGTCAAAATCAATTTAATTTGGTCTCACCCATGCCCATCATCTGAATAATATTTAGCTCAGTATATTTCATCTCATGTGCAGAATAGACCATAATATAAAGGTAGACCTGTGTAACATCAGAAAATGTATCATAATGTTCCTTTTGTTAATATACCAAGCACAAAGAATACAGACAAGATTAGGAAAAAAATAAAAATAATCATATAAAAAGTAAAGACAGAAAATATGAGGTGAAAGAAAATTGAGGTGAAAGAAAAATGAGGTAAACAGAATTAAAATGAACGAAAGAAAGCAAATGAGATGAAAGAAAGCAAATGAGATGGAAGAAAGAAAGAAAGAAAGAAAGAAAGAAAGACAGACAGACAGACAGACATAAGGACAGAAAGAAAGGTAGGTAGAAATTTTGCCGATTTATAGGCCTAAGTTTTGGCCATGGCCTATACATACACCTATCTATCTCAGCCATTTTCAGCCCACTGCAGGGCGAAGACCTCATCAAGCTGGTGCCACGTGGACCTGGACATTCTTCCTCTGCTGCTCTCATCATACAAAACCACCAATTTAATCCTAATCTTGTTTCTCGACTACCCCTACTTCGTGAACTGTCACTGGCTGCCATTCTGTGCATGTTTGTCATCTATCATGCATTTGATCGTGTTCTGGTCCTGTCCATCGCCATTTTTTATTTTTGATATGTTTAATGATAGAGTCTTTGAACTTAGGTCTGCTCTCTTATCCATTTCACGTCTTCCTATTTCTTTTGGTGATACCTAGCATACTCTTTCCATATTCTTTGTCGGTTTGAGTTCTGCTCCATTGTTTTAGTGACAGCCCATGTCTCTGCTCCATAGCTCATTGCAGTGTGGCAGGAGATATAGTCCCCCGGGATCACTGTCGCGGAAACGCTTTATTCTGTCGTCTATGGCGCTGGGGACTTGGTTCCTGCCGGATCAATCTCCTTTCACACCGGTATGATGCATTTATTGACACCTTGCGCTTTCAGACGTTTACTTTACTTTCCAGATGGCGTATTCATTTTCACCAGTTGCCCTAGGTAATATTACATTTGTCAGTTGTTGTGATTGTATCATTGTTGACTCTAATTTCTTTGGTTGTAGCCTAACTGATTGAACAAACTTGGATTCTTCCATGTTGATCTTTAGCACTTATTTGTTGCTTTCACTGTTAAAGTACATTGAGCATTGTTCCAGTTCTTGTGCATTGTCTTGTAAATAGGACGAGTGTTCATCTGCAAAACGAGATGATTTAGAGTTCTCCATGGATGTTGATTCCCTTTTCATCCCAGATAGAGTCTTCTGAAGATACCTCCAGTGCTGCATGAAGCGTTTGATGCTATTGTATACCCTGCTCTACCTCTCATTATTTATCTTGTCACCTTACATGTGGAGTCTTATACATGGTTGTTCCGACTGTTATTTTCTTGGTGATCTTTTATGTACGTCGAATGTATTCCCTGGTTTGTAAGAGCTTCAAGTACAGATTGGGATTTCTAGGCTATCGAATGCCTTCTCATAATCGACAAAGGATAAACACAGAGGCTACCTGTATTCTCCATGTTTTCGGATGGATCCGGTTCCTAACATGTAGGTGTCATGTTGAGAAAAACCGCTTCTGAAGCCAGTTGTTTCCCGCGGTTGGTTGAAATCTAGGATGTTGTGCTGCGATTAGTTAGGCACCTTGTGAAAAGCTTATTTACGTGTGACAGGAGGCTGATGGATGTGTTTTGAGGTCCGTAATCTCTCTTTCTTATGAATTAGTAGAATGATGTGGCATTATTCCAACTATCTGGAATCTCCTGCAATCTGATACACTGGGTGAACAAGAGTGCTAGTTCTTACAAATTGGGTCTCCTCCTTCTTTGAGGAGCTCAGTCATACTTCATCTTCAACCCGGGTGCCTTCCCTCTTTCATTTCTTTCAGGCTTTCCTGATTTCATCACTTGATATGTCTTGTATACTTCATCTTCTTTATATTTATTTATTTTTCGGGTATGGAAGGCCTTTTCTTGCTAGAGTACAGATCCTTGTAGAATTCTTCTACCCTATGGGTGGTCTCTTCTTGTCGTTGATGATTTATCCATCATTAGACTTGGAGTGCTACTACCTGCGATATTCCTAGAACAAGGCTTCTTTTTGTTCCCTTGAGGCTTCTGTTTTATTGTATAGCTTGTTCAATCTTGGTCTTGCTGTATTTTCTGATTCCGGATAGTCTTACACGTTTCCGCATACTCCACCTTCTCTATGCCACCTTCTTGCTTCAGTTCCCTTCTCTTTCTCATCAGTTTGAGTGTTTCTTTTGACAGTTTATTTTCTTTGGTATGTTTCTTTTTCCCTGTTACTTTGTTTGCCGATTTAGTGACAATATTCACTATTTCCTCACAATATGAATTCACATTTTGGTCTTCCAGTTCATCTTTTAGCAACTGGAATTGATTTTGTATTTCTGTCTGGTACTCCTCTGCCTTTTGTTGGAGATTATCAAGGTCTACCTGTGGCTTCCTCTTCTTCACTAACCTTGATCTTTCCAATCTCATGTTGATCTCGACTTTTGCTTTTACAAGATGGAATATACTGAGCTAAATATGAAATTAAATGACCATATGACCCCCAGGCAACAATGGAAGTGCGATTTTGAAAATAAATTTTAACAAACCTTGTAACCATAAAATCATAAATATCAAAAGAAAAATCAGTGAACCCTTATATGCTAACAGCATTTACATTTGCATCTTCCCTGTACAAACCTATGGGAAATATGGATCATAGTTACTGATCCCAGGAAAATACAAGATTGTCAAAAAATAGAATTATTTGGATTATACCTGTGCTAATTGGTTCATTTACAGCAGATATCAACATTTACATGTATCCCAAAATGAATTTTGTTGATGCAGGGTTGTGAAATGTATGTAGTACTTTTCTTTCAAATTTGTCTTGAGTTTCAAGACGATATAATGAAACTCAATTTTTATTAAATTTTGGTGATGTTTTATGACCCCTCATGTGTGGTGTAAGGTTTATTTATAAAGATCGACTGGGGAAGTGGTTTCCTGGGGGGTGCCCTTAGGTACCAACATGAGTGAAAATACCATAAGCACTTAAGTATTAAATATAATTGACCAAAGATGAAATCGTTTTAAACAAACACACTTTTCCGTTTTCTTGGGATGAAAAACAATAATGAAAAATGTTAATCTAACTGGAAAAACTTATTATTTTGTTCATTGTGAGGACTACTGTCATAGTTTGTGAAAATGTGGCAGTGCTGCTGTAACAAGATATGAAATATAATGAAAAATGTTAAACTGGAAAACTGATTTTGTTCAATGCGAGGACTACTGTCACACCACTTGCAATGGACATGTTTTGAGCAGGCATGTAGTCACGGGTGGTGAGGGATGGAGGGGGCGCTTGACTTTTCAAACCACCAAAATATACAATTTTGGTTTTAAGGGCACACAATAATAATATTGATACTATCAAGATTTGTAAAGTGCATGTATCCACCCAAGAACCACAATGCCGCTTTGCAAGGATGTGCGCTATATTATTTAGCAACATATGAGGCATTCAGGTTCTTTTTTTTTTGGGGGGGGGGCTCCTTTTTTGTATTTTTGTTTTCTGGGGGACTGATGAACACTAAATGGAATTGCCAAAAACAACAACCACCTATTACATACATACCAATGATACCATACCACATATAATTACAATATGAGGTAAGGCATGCTAATCTACCAAGGGCTCAGTCATAGCCTTGGATGGGCACATGTTAACAACAGTTGACCATGCATGTTCTGGGTATCATAAATCATACTAAAATACAGGGGTATATTTGCTCAATGTATTGGTGATTGAAAGCTATTGAACTGCGCCATGGGAATTGAGATTTTATTAGCGCATAGTAAGTAAACCTGCTTAATATGATATCAATATAGTGCGGTCATGGGCCATGTTTTATTATGAAGATGTTTGCCATTGTCTTATATTCCAGAGTCTGCTTGCATGAAGACCGTTACTAGTATATAATCCAAATCTTAGCAGCATAAGCTAATAGGTATTTGGGTATTGTTGTAAAGGGCTCCCTCATGTAGCCTCTTTGTAGCTTATGGAGGGCAAAATGTCTATACGGGCTTCACTTAAAAGCTCCATAACAAAGGGCAGCTATGCAACATCTTCCCTTTCTTCATTTAGGTAATAAATGGATGCATACTCTAAACTTAGCTTTTTCCAGAGAGCATGCCCCTGAATTTTCTCAGACTTTTATCATTTATTTGATACAAGTGTATTTTGGGGATAAAAAACACCTTGTGTACATAATTAAGTAGTTGTAAAACACCAACTTAAAATTTATGTTGAAATATATATAACTATGATGATTACAGAGGACCTCTTTCTCTCCTTATCTGGCAATGTCCTTTGTATTAGTGTGTCTCCCTGCACTATTGTCAGTGATTGCATAGGCGACAGAAAACTATGACTTAAATTACAAGAATATTAATTAACTCTTTGAAAACTTGGCACATGAGGTGTTTCCTAAAAGTTGTAAGATACTGAACAGTTTTTAGGTGTAATGGCAGTCACAAATGTGGGGCTTCAATGGCAAATAAGCTGGCATCCTATGTGTTGTTGAATTCCATCGGAATACCTGCAAGTCATATTTTTTCAAAACAGGTCCACATAAAAAACCTTAGCTTTGGGTCTAGACTTAAGTAGAACTATGAACTTACAGTCATCATCAACGATTGTGATCCGAGCAAAGTTGGTAGCTTCCTGTACATGGCCAGGCTGTGGGTCTGACAGCCTCAATCCAAACGTTTCCATAACTTCAACCTCGTCGTCGTCATTGATATCAATCTTTACTCTTTGAGTCATCTGGCCTACCTCAAAGTGCACCCGAGTGTCCACTCTTGGAAAGTCATCAATCACCTGCGCGTTCCCTTTTACGGTGAACATTCCTAGTAAGAGAGCAGGCCAAAGAAAAAATATCCAGACATTAAGGACTTAAAGTGACAGTAGGAGATTTTTGAAGGACACAAATTTCTTTCAAATTTCACTGGATCGGTTGTAGACCACCTACCGAGAACGTTTGGAAGGTTTATTGGACAAACAGGTGCAAAAGAAAACCGCAAACCTTGTTTTGAACTTGCCTGCTATCGTAATCGTTCCCCATAGAAAAGCATGCTTTGAATGTCTGTCGTGCACGACCAGAAATTACTTAATCATCAAACTTAATACATAAAGATAGCGTATTCGGCTTATTTATTCAGGTGTGGATCTAATACATTGGTAAGCATTCAAATATGTAAAAAACTAGGTTCAAGAAAAATGGGGCGCTTCTTTCTGGAAATCTCCCTATGTCTCTTTTTAACGTACTCGCATGCTGACAACTAAAATTATGCACATATTAAAGAAAGAAAACACCCAAGGACAATTTCCAGAAAGAAGCGCCCTTTTTTCTCGAACCCGGTTTTCTCATATTTGGAATGCTTATCAATGTATTAGACACACTTGAAGTGAAATAAGCCGAATATTCCGTCTTAGGTAATAAGATGACATGAATGGATGAGTTAGTATTTTTGTCGTACACAACGAAAGAAGAAAATTAAAGCATTGATTTTTCTAGTAGGGATAATACATAGCAGGAAAGTCAAACATGTTTTGGTTTTGGTTTTTGCTTGTTTGTCCAATAATAAACCTTCGAATCGTTCTTGGAGGTGTTCCACAACCAGCCCGTAGCAGGGGCAATTTATGTGCGGGGGTTGCGGACGGGGGTGCGGAGGATTTTGCCAGACGCGGAACCCTTTTGCGTACCAAATAAACCAATTTGACCCAAGGTTTTTCACGTCAGTCTCCAATTGAAAGACTGGGGGGGGGGGGAGGGGTAAAAAAAAGGGGGCGGGGGGGGGGAGGGGGGGGAGGGTGAGTAAATGTTGACATCATGCGCAGCGTTAAAAAAGCTTAATAACACCACAAGCGTAATGCAATAGCATTAACCGCTGGCTTATTCTATCATATACCATGCAGAACAACCAGACTATAAAAACCAAATTTTAGGCAAGCGACAAACTTTGACATCAAGCGGACTTAAAAATGAAAAAGCCAGACCTTCACACATCATCAAACGGACCTTTGGTCATTGTTGGGCCACCCACGCACCCCCCCACCCACGGCTACGGCCCTGTCCACAACCGATCAAGTGCAAATTGAGAGGATATTTGTATTACAAAAAAAAACTCCTGTCATAAACATGATGTGAAAGCAAACATCCAGACACATGTTTAAATACATATCTAGAAACTAACCGCTAATTGTACTCGGTAGACATGTCAGTACACTACAGTCAAGTTTTAATCGGCATTATTTATCCCGTTCTATACGTGCTTTCTAAAGCAAATCAGTTTGAGTTTTTTGCCTACTCAAATTTTTAGGGTACGGTAATGTAACTGGTCATAGTGTCTCCAGGGTTACGAAGACATATGGGTGCTCACAGATTTTAAATACAAAACTATAGCATGACTACTTGCGGCCCGCCTTCCGAGCAACCTTTCTAGTTAACACCTGTGATTTCCTTGGCCAGAACAGAATTAATAAAAAATTGTATCAAGTGAATTGACTTACATTAAGGTATGGTAGCCATACGCAATCCAATCGAGAGCAGTCAACAGTGTCATTACCAGTAAATTATCCAGATCATTGTGATTCTTGATGAAATATAAGGCCCACTTTGAAATAATTTAGATTCGAGCAATCAGTTTTTGAAGTAGATTGGTATATAAATTGGGCAAAAATCACAGAGAATTCCTTTAAATATTATTGTGTATTGTGATGTATTACTTACTGACAGAACCAGCAACCGATGTGTCTCCCGTTCTTGTTATGACAACTATTACTTCAAGGTCAGATTCATGCACTTCATATTCAGTTGGCAAGAAGGCATAGATTGATTCTACAAAGGAAATAATATGCCTTAATTATCTTATATGAAACCTATTAATTTTCCATGATGGCTCTAATAACCAAACAGCCCTCTTACAGATTTGGCAGCGACAGGAGTACACTTTTTTGTTTTCAAAGCTGATGAGGGAACTACATTAGGTAACTACATCCACAGCCTTTCCATGGTAGACTCTGAATTAAGTCTGCTCACAATAAACAATTGCCCCAGTATTCAAAACGTGTAATTTCATTGATTACATTTTTGTTAAAAAGCGAATGTTTCAGGGTTGTATTTGTATTGTACCACTTGCAGAAACAACTATCAAATTTGGAATGGAACGGTTAAGTATTATGTTTTACATAAACTTGTATGTATTTTCAAAATCAATGAAAAAAGCCCTCCTCATAAGACTTCCATTGTCTTCTGTCTCTAGCTACGCTGTTCCAATTATACAGCATGTACTTTGTTCTACTATTGACTAAATTAAGTTGTTGACCAAAAACATCACTTAAACTCTCTTGGATGAATAATTGTAATTGTTATTACTTCACTTTACTATAAAAAGTAGTATAAATAATAGCTATAAGCCCGTCCATTATCTCAATGTTCAGAGATTTACTGATATAATGATTGCACCTAGTGTTTTGGCATTGTATTTCTAAGAGGCTTAAGTAGTAATCTGATACTGTATTTGAACAAGGTAACGGCCAATGCAGATGCCACTATGCTTTAATTCAGCGTTAATTCAATTCTTCAGTTGTAAAAGAGTTACTTATTTTACCTAGATTATGCTCAGACTCTGCATTCTATAGTTTGTGTTATCTTAAGTTGTAGGTGACGTCACTGCGCCTTTTATGATACGCCGCCAAGAATCGCTCGCGCTATGCTTGGAATCATAGCATGATACGCATGCGAATAAAGGCGGAATGATCGAGATGAAAGTGGGAATGGAAAGACGCAGTATGACATCACTATCCATTATTCACATTGCAAGGCTTCCGAATTTGGAAACCTTATTTTAAAGAGGGTATGTGTTTTAATTTTTTTTCTTGAATTATCACACCCTCTAGTAATAGTGTATACTGTCAACTTTACACAATCACATCTTCTTGCAATACTTACCTGTGGGTCCAGTGTTTCCACCGCCACCTGAAACAAATTACAGAAGACATTCTCTTATCAAAAAAGTTGAAGCGATTAACACTTTCAACCATAGTTAATTTATTTAGGTTATTGTAAGTCAGTGGCTCTAAGACAGACTGCAGGTCATGTTTGCCACAAACTTGCTGAGTGAGATCCGCGATTCCCTTCTACCCATGTTACTTTTCCGATGAATTTTTAAAGAAATGAAGTACTGGAAGTACTGGATGTGTAAAAAGGGGATATGGTCCGGCAGGAACCATAGTCCGGGCTCCATACACGACAACGGAAGTGTGAAAATAATGTTGTGTGAAGAGTCAACTGATTTGGGTGCCCTATTCTTCACCGTTGTAGGCGGACTATGAGTCCGAAGGACTACATCTCCTGCCACACTGGTAAGCACAGCCCCAGAAGAAAAAAATCTAATAAACATCATCACTTCAGTAGAGTTCACATTTCTTTCCTATATCTCGATTATGAACTTTGGACACAAGATGGTACCGTGACATGAAACATCTTGCACTTGCTTGAATCAGAAACATGCGAGTGGTAAGATCTAAATTTTGCCCCTTTTCCTTATATTCCTTGACATGGACACTTTAGAGAGAACTTTGCAGAAGAGATTCATCCATTCATTATATAATTAACTCTCTGCTATGTTAGCCTCGTTTTTGCTGCGTTTTACGGCGTTTTTTTAGTGCGTTGCTTGGACAGAATTCCATGTGCACTTTGAGTAGTACTTGTCTTTTGACAAATTTGCAAAGAAACGATCAGGGCCGCGCGCAGGATTTATTTTGGGGTGCGGGACTTCGGAAACATGGATTTTTTTTGCTAAAAGTGGACCTAAACCACCTAAAAACGTCCTCTTTGGGACTTTTTGAACATTTAATCACCAAAACGTGGACTTTCTTGTCAAAATTTCTTTAAATTTTGGGTCTTTTTATATAAAAAAAAAATCAGCAAAAAGTGGACCTTTTGCCCCGGCAAATCTTTATCTCCAAAGGTCATTTGCAAAGCCACCTAAAAATAAATCAAGCCAAGATCGATGTCTTTGGAAAGCTGAGAAAATGTGGATATACTAGGGGAGGAACATTTTTTAATACCACTCAAGAGTTTTCCTTGAAAATCACAAAACGTGGTTATACTTTTTAAGACTCACCCTGTATATGTTACATAGCTTACCATCTCTTACCGTAAAACATTTGGAATCCTCTTAGCTTTACTCATTATGACTGAGTCTACCTCTCATACAACTTATTATACGGTGGCAAAAAATGAGATACCATTATGGCCATTTGTATTGAGATGATAGATGGCCTTATGTGGCCACGTTTGGACACTTTTGTTCAATTTGTATAATTTTGTATCCATTAAATCTCTTATTGTGAGATATCCCAACAGTTTCTGTTTAAAAAAATGGAGTTCACACGAATTAATGCATGACTTACTGTCTACTGGCACCCATTCTACTTCTTGTGGTGCAACCCTCAAAGATCCAAGCTTACCACTATTAGCTACATCTTGCAACACAGATAACAGTTCCTCCTCATTGTTAAAACTGACAGAAGCCAAGTCAAACATGACTTCAATGCCACTTGAGGCAGTTTGTCTGAGGGTAAAAACACCAAAAATTACAAGGTTAGGACACTAATAACAATTGACAACCTCACAATGATCTGTGGGTCAAAAAGTGCAAAAGAGCACAATTATAAATTGCCTCAAATTTTAACCACTTAGAACTGCCTCCTGATATGCCTTAAAGCAATAATGGCACATTTTTGACGACACAGCTGTTTGAGAGTCTCAATAGGGTACTTCACTTTGAATTTCCTGGGCCAGGAATGATTCTCCGTCAGCTCCTGTTACCCTACAAATATATTTTAGATGAGCGAAAAACTCAAGCATTCCTTGATAATTATGTAAAAATGTAGATCAGAATATTTCTGACTGAATCACTTTTTTGGTAAAGGCAAGTTGAGCAACACATAAATCTGAAGCTTATACCACCTGTTTTGACAATAGAATACTTACATGAATTGTATACAATAAACACTTACATGAATTGTATATTTGTGATGTACTGGTTTCCTGGTAGGCTTGCATAGATAGCTTCCAAGTCTTGGGTGATTTGTTCGGCTAAAGCCTGGTATTCTTGGGAGTTAGGGTCTGATAAATCAGGGTCAAATTCCATATCAGCCAGGGTAAGTGATGTACGATGCTTGTCAACTAAATTAAATACAGGTACAAGGACAATTTCACAATTAAATCAACAATTTAAAATCATGCCAGTTATCAATAGTTATGTAAATAATGAAGCCTTTATTCACTAAAAACAGGCTATCGGAGCCTCATGCCATAGTGCATAAATCAGCAAATAGGGTTCACTCGAGATCTAGCAAAGAAATACAGACTGATTGATAGCTGGCAGGTACTTGGGGCATGGTCAAATTACAAGGTTTTTTTTATACCACACTATACAGCAAACAACCAGAATATAAAGCAAGTTATTCTCACGGTCGCATTCGTGTCATAAACCGGCTATTCCTTACCCTCCCTCTGAATACTGGAGTGAAAGATTACTAATGTGTTGAATAGGAAAGTTCAATTATATCTGAACAGCAGCCTAATCCTTCTACAAATCAATTCCAACTTCTTATATGTTGTGCATTTTGATATTCTCTCAATCACCTTTCAAGAAAATTTTAATCCATCACGTCAAAGCTGAAAGAATTTTCAAAGAGTAGAATTTCTACATATACTCCAATGCAAAGTTTCAGTCCAGATTTGGGGAGTAAATGCAATAACTGGAGCAAATACCCGGATGTGCGACCGTGAGAATACCTCCATGACCAATACTAGGAGAGCCCATCACATGTAGTGGCTATTCAAAAATGTCAGTGCCATGCTAAAACACATTTTGGCATTTGTCCTTTATTCACAGGATTTCAGAGCAACAAAGTTTAAGCTAAATTCTATCCTGTGTGGTAAGCCCTCTGTATAATATAGGCATTTCTAATAAATGACCCCCTCCATTTTTCACATACACACACGTTTTCATTTAGTACTCCATTTTCCACAAAAACATTCAATGTTTCATCCAAATAATCAAAATCAAACATTTATTAGGAAGAATGTGTTATGCGTGTATACTATGTAGGCACTTTTAGGTACAAGTACTATTAGTGGCGGAGTGTAGTGCAGTGCACAGATCTCATGCGAGTGTTCAAATCTGGATAAAACTGAATTTTGGTACACAGGTACTTTGCATTGATAATAAAAAAAAATGATGGAGGCACTTGTCACACCCCTTTCATGGTCCCCAGCATGGATTTCAAGGTTGCACAGGGGTAAAATCTGTAAATATTGTGGAAAAGTCAATTTTTGATTGTACAGGGTCAACAATTGGTACAGGTTGCTCCAATTTTTGTAAAACGTGGTTCAAGTTGTTTGGTTATTAACCAAAATGGTGAATAAAGTCCACAGCTATTTGCAGCTATTGTATCCTATTGACTTATGACCTATTTTGTTGGAAAACATGAAAACTAAGCATAACAGAAAAGGCAAACTATTCCTTATTTGAATCCTTTAAGCCAGGGAAACGATTTGCACTACATATTACCTGAATCAAAGAAACTTTACACTTTTGACCCATGTACACGCCAAAATTGACTTTTTTCACTATTTTTACAGTTTTTACCCATAACTACGAAACTATAAGCCATAGATAGTGTAAACTAAACCTTTTTAGAATCCTTGTAACCAGACAAATATAATGGTTTGCTTTTCAACACAATCTGAGCATTTTAAAATTCTACCCCTGTATAACCTTGAAACCCAAGCTGGGGTCCATTAGGGGTGTGGCAAATTGCTTCCATCAATTTATGGATTCTCAATGCCTAAGTACTTGTGTGCAAAATTCAAATTCTTATCCTGAAGCGCACACTTCTTCACTACAGTCCCTTGCTATATGTTACAAATGGGGAATACCTGCTTACACAACATAACCCGGTACTATCAATTAAGACATTTCTGTGTTGCATTATTGGCACATCTTAGTTGGAGAGTGTTGATTCATTGTTATTTCACTGGTGGGTGTGCCTGTCCTTTGCCAATGGAAGAATGTTGGGTAGTACATGTTTTACTTTTTATGGTAGGTACTCATTGTGCACACTTACTACATGAGTCCCACTAATTTTTGTGTAAATTATGATTATTTGGTAATCCATTAGATACCAGCTTCTTCTCCTCCTACTTCCCATTCTGGAGTCTCTAGTGAGACACTGAACTAACACATGAGGGATCTGGTGTGTAATTATGATCATTTAGTAATCCATTACATAGAGTTTTCTTCCTCTCCCCCCCCCCCCCCACTTGGCATTCTGGAGTCTCTGGTGACCACTGCATGAACCAACATACCACTAACCGGAGGAATCTTATTGTGTACGATTATGCTCATTTGGTAAATATCCCACTACTTAATACCACTTCTTCTTCTCCCCCTACTTCCATTCTGGAGTCTCTGGAGACACTGAAATAACAACACAACAAAGGGGAATCTTGTTGTGTACATTATGATCATTAGGTATCCCATCTTTACCCAGCTCTTTCCCCTCCTACTTCCCATTCTGGAATTCCTCTGGTGAGACACTTAATGAACCAAGTTGACCTGAATCTTACAGCAGTGCTGAAGGTGTCAAACAGTTGTGTGTCATCGTAGAAGTCACCTGTACCAACAATCAAACCTACATCAACATTTCCTGTGGTGTTTCACGAAAACACACACACAAGATTAAAAACTTCTAATGCCTTGCAATGTATGCCTAGAAAAATCCAGATTGTTGGTGTTGAAATAACTTAAATTCAACTAACTTTCAAGAAAGTAATCCACAAAAATGTGTGAGTTTGAGCAGCTGAAGTCGGCCTCAACGAACTGAATAAGGTTTCTATATCAGCTCTACGCTTATTTTTCTTAACTTGGTGATCAAAGATACACTCCAAATTAGTTTAACCCCCTTAAAGTATGTCAAGTGCGTCCAGCAATTGTGTTGAGAATGCAGGTTCATCAGACCAATGGAACTCTTATCTTTAGGCACGAACAAAGCCAGAAAATCGCTTAAGAGTTTGGGCAGGTGATAAAAAAAATCATGCCGGTGTAAAGAAACGGTTCCCCTGAGAGATGTCCTAGCTACCATAGCAACATGTCTGGAAAGAACCGTGACCTTGTAGCGAGCCATTTGGGTACAAGTCTGAAACAAATGATGCTACAGCACTCAATGGGAACACAATAGACAGATGGGTGGTAGACACTTATTCACACGGACGCTGTAATGTAATATATTGACCCTGTACTTCATATAGGCCTGCTTGTAATTTGTGACCACTTGCCGGGATAACACTACATATATATATGATGCCTAAACACCTGTACAGAAAAGTCCTGGGTGCAAAGCCATTTTTCTGTTCTTTGAGACATATTCAGTCAGTCATTCGGGGCTAAGCTTAGTACAAAAAGGGAGAGTATTTACTGTAAAACGTGCCGTACTATATAAATTCATCATGTACTAACAAAGTATAGGCGAGACAGTCACATTCCAGACTTAACATTTAACAAGCATTTATCTGGATTAATACGATTTAATACAATTTTTAACCCAGCACACAGCCTCAATTTAAAAACGTCCAGCACAAGATGCTCCAAGTCTAGCGATTTTCAGGCATTTCAAATAGTCCACCAACGATTTTTGATTCTTATGGCACCCAAGTTAATGGTGTTATGCTACAATGTGAGACCTTGTGCGTCAAAATGATGCAAATTATGACGGACATTGAATATTCCAAAACACTGAAAAGTCCGTAAGTTTAGGGTCCCATGCATCCCATAATTCACACAATTATAGCCCAAACTCTCTTTCAATCAACAACACAGCATGTATGCGTGTACATAAAGTGTGCACTTGGGAGAGTCCTAAATTGCTAATTTTGTTGTGTTTTCCCGCCATCGTTCTCCACATTTCGGGCATATTTTTGACAAACAAAGTTTAATATGAAAAGTCAACACCCTTGGCTACACCATGAATATTTCAGAATATTTACAATGGTCAGAAATTTGAACAATATTGACTCTAAAAACATGGCGAGTTTATGCCAGGTAATATATGTTACTACGTGTCAGTTGTCGTCAAGTGTTAACAGTGGCGTAACCAGTGGGGCAGGGGGCAGCTGACCCCCTGTGGGAAATCTTTTGCACCCCCCCCCCCCCCGCTCCCTGAAAAATTGTGAATTTTTGCACATGTGGCAATACATGAAAAAACATTAGACCAAATGCTAACCTAACAAATTGAAATATTGCTCAGGGGCTAATTTAGGGGCACATAATGCACCGTGCGCATTTTGATGTATACAAATATAAGAAAAGGTATTTTTACGCACAGGGACGCTATACTGAGTGGCAACCCCCAGCCGATCTTCAGAATTCGGTCCGACCCTGTGAAAAAAAATGTTGGAGAGCCATTGACCAAATCAGGATCCGCCCCTGATGCTTGCCCATGAAAATATTATGTGCCCCCCCCGTGCCCCCCCTGAAATAAAAAACTGGTTACGCCACTGAGTGTAAAGTGGGGGCACCTTGATTTGTTTTCTCCGATGTGTTTCGGTATGTAAATGATGATGATCTCTGAGTAAATGAATTGGTTTATCTAACGGTCGCAGCCGAGATGCAGTTCACCATGTAGCGCCAAATGTCCCTGTTTGTCATTAAGTTGGGGATGTTAGATGGATCCTGTTGGAAGTCTTGAGCAATCACATCAATGTAGTTAAAGGGGCGACGACCCCTTTTTTGGCACGGTAACTTCCAACATGTGACATCTGAGACTACTTGATCAATCGCACGATGACAGTGACCAGCAAATCATGCACGTCGTTGGGCAACAGAAGATGAAATTGGAGGGATATCTCCATATATCTGTGCTTTGTCTTGTGCTCACGCCATGATATGTTTTGAACTCGCATAAGAAGCTTGGTGTAGGTGCCATCCAGTCTATCCTGTAGCTCTTTCTTCATGGTACAGGTCTCAGATCCATATAACAGTATACTCTCTACACAGGCTCTAACGAATTTCAGCTTGGTTGAATTGGAGATACCAGATTGCCATAAGTGGTGCAGTTTATTGCAGGCATTCCAAGCTTGTCCTCTCATGACAGGAAGTCTTTCTTGATGTCGGCAACATAGGATCCTAAATACTTGAAGTCCTTGACATCGTTGAGTTGGCTACAATCTGTAGTGCAGATAGGTTGATGATCATCTTCCTCATTGACAGTCATATATTCCGTCTTCTGGCATTTAGATGTAGGCCAACTTTGTCTGCCTCATTCTCGAGTGCTGTTAGTAGATCTTGTGCACTACATATCAGATCAGCTGTTAGAGCTAGATCATCTGCGTAGTCAGGTCTGTGAGATACTGACTTTGGTGACGTCTAGAACGCTTGGGTTTGATGGCGAGTCCTTTGTCGTTCATGATGTCAAGACTCTGTCTGAGAATGTAATCAACTACGACTACAAAGAGATAGGGAGCAAGCGTATCTCCGTGGAGGATTCCAGTTGTTGTTAGGACCTCCTTTGTGCGCCCATCCATAGTCTGCACAAAGCTATATGGGTTACCATATATGATGATGGCAATTGCCTTGACAGTCTCATCTGGGAAACCGTAGTTGGCGGGAATATACAGCATTACATCCCTGTTTACACTGTCAAAAAGCCTTGGACAAAAATCTACAAACACAATTGTTTTAATATGATGGCAATTCCAATGAAATATCCCTTTGTTAATATTAACAGTTTTTGCTTATCACACAAACAAAATTGACGTTAATTGTCAAGAAGTCCAATGAAAATTTATATTGATTCAATGGATGACCGCAGTTTTTGAAAATCAATCTTGGAACACTTGCATGGGTGAAAGCAGCCCTTTCAGAGGATGCAATGTTAATATGACTCCCAGGCTCCCCGTTGCTTGATTGGAGAAAGGAGGAGGAGGAGGTGGTAAACTTAAATAAATAGTGGTAGTGTTCCAAGTGTTTCCGAAGGTTGTGGTTTACATCCAAATCGGTAAAATGGCTTACCACTGCTTACAGATTATTGTGATTATCTCCAAACGTTGTGAACCGTTTGGTCTATTTTTTCCAAGGAAGGTCAGACATCTAATCTATAAAATGTTTAAATATTAACAATAACACTACTAACACTAACACATCTCAGATGTTGTTCACCATGTAGCGTTAAATGTCACTGTCCGTCATTATAAGAGGGGATGTCAGATGGATCTCTCAAGCAATCACATCAATATAGTTAAAGGGGAGATGACCACTGTTTTGGTAATAACCTCCAACTTCTGACGCCTGAGACTACTTGATCAATCTCCCGATGACCGGGCAAATCATGCTCGGCTCTACTTACACAAAATATCTTGAATTTGAAAAATAATCTTGTTTAATTGGAAGAGGAATTAACTTCAGATGACAATATCATCCACTCAAAAAAAAAAAAGAAAGATGAAACAACCAAAAACAAGCTCATTTTTTATGTTTACATAATCTTTTTGAAGCAGTTTGTTAGACAACTGTCTTAAACTGTCCTTGGGCGATATGCTGTCTTTAATAAAAAAAATCAATACTATAGGGCTATAGTACTTTATTCTGTAAATTAGGGTTACAGGCTGTCTCTAAGATTAATACATATTAATTAGCTTGTGGGGATTTTTTAAAACGTCCCCACAAAGAGAAAAACGTCCCCATAAGGCTCTAAAATGTCCCCATAAGACACTGTATATCCATTAACACACAGACAGACAGGCAGGTTTCTTTGTAAGTGCAATTTCATAAAAAATTGCAACGATGTTGCCTATACTGCCATCAGGAAATCATCCCAATCATTTTGTTCTAACTAGGTTGGCATTCCCCATAACAGCTACCTGAATATCGCTTAGACCGACACACCAAGTGAGATAAAGTGCCATGCACAGCTGCAGCGGGGCTCCAACTCACAACCTATAGAGGGCACATGTGGTCCAGTGGATAAGACGGCCGACTCATGATCTGAAGGTTGTGGGTTCGAGCCCCGCTGTGGCCAATGTGTTGTGCACTTGGGCAAGGCACTTTACCGCACTTGCTTCGTCGACCCAAGTGATATTCGGGTAGCTGTTAGGGGGAATATTGCAATCTAAGTGCTGATAGGATTGCGCGCTTGGCCGGCTGCTGACCTAGGTGAAGCGAAATGATTGTGACGATTTCCTGATGGCAGCGTAATAATAATTGGCAACAGCGCTTTGCCTACTTGTGTAAAAAGTGCTATATAAATCTCATTATTATTATTATTAGATCATGAGTCAGTCATCATATATAATGGACCACAAATGGCAAATACAAAAATTAGTTGGAGAAGTTTGTTTCCCACTATCCATCATTCCATTGTACAGCACATTATATTAACAATAAAGATTAATTGAAAGACTGTTTCCTAACAAGTACATGTGACCTAGAAATAGGAACTCACACAAAATCCAAAATAGTAACAAACTGTTCTCCTGGTGTGTTGTCAAACAAAGTTTCCAAGGCTGCAACGATTTGCTGAGCTAGCTGTGTATAAGCCTCTGAATTAGGGTTGCTTAGGGCTGCTGTGAAATTCGTATCTGACAGAGTGATGGCTGAGTGGAAAAATTGCACTGAAAAAAAAATAAGAATTTGCTGTAACAGTTTGCTGAGCTATTTGGCATATGCCTCTAAATTAAGAGTTAGTTATAGTTCATGTGAAGGGGACATAAAGGCCTGCTACATAATGCTACAAGTTTCCTTGTTTTATATAATCCATGTCTATATTTTAAAATGCA
This sequence comes from Ophioderma brevispina, assembly GCA_023653785.1. Classification (NCBI taxonomy): domain Eukaryota; kingdom Metazoa; phylum Echinodermata; class Ophiuroidea; order Amphilepidida; family Ophiodermatidae; genus Ophioderma; species Ophioderma brevispina. The sequence goes on from JAMKCH010041292.1 coordinate 92,054, forward strand.
GTCAGCACAGTTGAGTCCAGATGAAATCAGCTAAAACTAATTAAAATTCAGTTGAACAGTGTTCATTTTCTATATCAAAACCAGTTGGACACCATTAAACATGTTAAATCCATATCACCGTGTTCAGTTTGATTTCTAAAATGTAAAATTGTCAGATACAGATGATTTATCCACTCAGGTCAATCAGCTAATCTCATCTGCCACAGACAAGGGTGGTCCCATCATGATATGAAGCCTACTGCCCATTTGCCCTGCAAATCCTTCTAAAGTCTATGTCATAAATTCAACAGAGCAGAAAAAGTGACTTGGTTACATTATGCTGGTTACCTGCTGGAAAACTGCATGACTTCCAAAATTTAACTTTGCTCTGATATGATTACAGATGGGTGATCTCTTTTCTCACTCACATGGAAGCATATCACCAAACACATCTGATTACAAATTATAGGCTAAATCGGCCTAGCCGTTAGCTCCGTTTGAACAGTAGAAGCAAAAATGTGTACCAAAATTGGCCCATAGGATGGTGTGTGTCAATGTGGTTACCCACTATCATAACATCGTTAGAAAACGTCTTCTGATACCAAAATCTAAACTTTTCGGGGAGGGGGGGGGGGTTCTTGATTGGGTTACCCACCTTCAAATTATGAGGTTTTAAAGGATTTGCCAGAGGAATATGTTCCTTTTTTGAGTTATATGCTGATAACGTCACCTTACAGATGAGCTACGGAACTGAACAAATAAATTTGCTGTATCTATCTTCCCAGGTTTAAAATCAAACTGAACCCAGTAATCTGGATTGAACTTAAATTTAACATTGCCTAACTGTTTTTCATGTCAAAACTGTTCACCTACATTTGATCTGATTACAGTGGATTTACACTGATTTCAAATGTGCTTATTACTAGGTTTGAAATGTAGACATTGACATTGTATGCCATCCTAGGTTATACCTGTTCCACCACCACCATCTTCTCCACCATCATTTCCTCCATCACCATCTCCACTGCCACCAGTATCAGATCCTGTAAATGAAATGTACATGATGTATGGTGAATGTGTATTAAGGACACATGTTATGTGTCACGCACTCTCGATGTTGTTTAGAACAAGGTGTTCTTTCATCCTGGGTAAAAAAAGTTTAAATTAGTGTTCAATTTGTACATGAAATGCAGGCCAAGTTAAACTTAAAGGGACATAATGGCATGATAAAATATTCAGGGATAGTAAAAAGGACCCTTACTGAAATCACTTCCACAAATTTGAAAACAATTTGAATGTTTACAATCTGTAAAAACATTAAAAACAGCAGTTCTTGGCAATTCCTGTCACAGAAAATCAAGGCGTTCACATCCCTGCCAGAATTTACAGTGTATCTAGCATGTTTCTTGACACAATTCAAAAGCATTCAGACACCGATTAAGACATTGTAGTAAGATATTGATCTGCCAAGTGAAAGGTGTATTAGCCGGAATTACTGTCTGTTCAATTAACTTAGATGTCTGTTTTTTTTATTAATTGTTTCAAAAAATATGCACATTCGAAATAAATCACAAAAAGAAAGTTGTTTGGTATCCTTGAAACCAAGACGTTTTTTGCATGATAAAAGGAATGGGACATTTTAAACCTTCAAAATCTATTGAAATCTGGGTATTTTACCCACGTTTTGAAAATGAGTGAACAAAGGTTTTGTGGAAGGTTCCATTGACTCCTCTTTTTAGGTAGTAAACATTGTCGTCGTCGGATATTATTCACGATCAGTATTGTCCGCCACTGGTATGAAATGAATAATACCAACTTTGTTCAAAAGGATCAAATCCGAACCGTTGTTTGCAATAAAAGCGAGATATCCACGGTTTCACACGGCATTAACTTGATTGGAGGGCAAAGTATCCGTATTTCAATGATGCATTTATATGCCCATGCATTAATGCACATGCAAACACCTGAAATCAAAGTAAGGTCCGTGAATCAATAATTGTTCTTATAAACATGCTTTTGAAGCACCGCTAGTTCGTGAATGGGTCTGTCATCAAAGTTTCAGAGTCAAAAGTCAATATTCACCTGGACCCAGTTTGTTGTCGTTTGTCAATGAAAATCAATGTAAATTGAATAAAAATCCAAAGAAGAATATGTTTTAAAGTTTGAACCCAATGACCTTGTTGGGTCCAATGATAAATAACAACTTTTCTTTCGTAATTTTTTTCGAAAGCATATTAGTCGGGTATGTATGGTACACCCCCGTGTACCCCCACAGAACTTACCCACACCACCTTTTTAGGTGCCTTTTAGGGTCCTAAAACACTTTTGGGATGTTAACAGTGAAAAAATCCCGATGCTCTCGAGATATCCAAGATGGCCGCCATGATGGCTACCAAAATTGGTCAAAATTGAAAAAAGTCATATATCAGCTAAGTAATACCAATAAACAACAACAACAAAAATGGTTAGTTATATGTTTGTAACCCTCCCAAATTTTTGGTGTTCTTGTTTTGCTATAACACTTCAAATCCAATATGGCGGCCAATATGGCTGCCAAAAGTAGTGAAATGTGAGAAAACTCAAATATTATCCAAAAATTTTGATGAAAGAATAAATGAGATGACCAGATATGTTTTAATCCATAGAAACTAATTGAAAGCATACTCGTGTTCTGTTTCAATGCACTAAGTTCAAGATGGCCAGCAAAATGGTCTAATTTCAGAGGAAAAGTATGCATACTGCTGAAAAACAAGTGGTTAAAATGATTAACATAATCATTCTTTAATTGGATTTCCACCGCTTACACACACACACTGCGTATAAATAATACACTTCGATGGCAATACGGGTCCTTCAACCAACGGGTTTCGATTAAGCCATACATCGTGTTCCAAAACATGTTTTGTAGGAGGCGGCATATCCTGAATCTGGCCTATTCCAATGCGCTGTCCTGTAATTTACACTGCTGGGCGGAAGCAGACGAACACCACTTGGTTTATAAAAAATAAAAAGAAATACCATTTTGTTATAAATCTGGAAGTATCACAAATAAAGCAAAGTATAACCTATAGACATATAGCGATATATAGCGAGCCCACCGCTATAAAACACCGCACACTTGTAGAAAGAATTACCCAATTCGATGGCAATACGGGTCCTTCTAACCCAACTGGCTCGATAAAGCCCCCACATCGTGTCCAACCAGGGGGTCTGTAGTAGGGGGTATATTTGAATAGGCACATCTGGGCCTACTCATTGCACGTCCTGTAATGTGCACACCTGTTGTGAGGAAGCAGAGGGACATGCTAAATGGTGGAAATTAGAGAGCTCCAATGGGTGACGATCATTCAACCACTTCTTAGCATGATAGCCATTACGTTATAAATTCCTGACCTGGGAGCATATCCATAGAGGAAGCATGCAAATTTTTCTCATCTATTACTCATCAACTACTTCAAAACACTCCTGATAACTTCAGATGTACCTATTCAGGACACATACCCACTTCCTAAAGACCTTGGTTGGACACGATGTGCAGACTTTATGGAGCCGTTTGGTCAGAAGGGCCCGTATTGCCATCACGTCTTGCAGAATCTTGGCTGAAGTCAATTGAGAGGAAATGTCACATGAGGAAGTTATTGGTGTGGATGAAGATGATCCAATCATGGCAGCTTATATAAGCTTGTTTCTTGCCTAAGCTGATCTTGTCCACACGGGGCCCGCGTCTGGCTTGTTTTGGTCTCCCGACTTTTGTTTAGGGGTGGGGTCAGGAAGAAAATTGTCCTTCATGTATTCGTGTCGGCCTTGAGTGCCAGTCGCTATGGCGGCACTAGGTGATCAGTGCTTCTTAGCCAATCAGGCTTCGCGTTCTTCAGGTTTCGGCACATCTTGTTCGGCAGAGAGCAAGCCAGTGTGGGACGTGAGAAATTTCCATCCCACCCACCAATGCTGATTCTGGGGGTAGGGTGGGTGTGGACCCTTCTCTTCTTGCAGTATGAGGCAGCAGTAAACATGTTGTAAGAGTCGGACGGAGGAGCGAACTCGCTGTTGATTGGTGGGGGTTTGAGAGATCTATGTCCACTGGTGGACGAAAGTAGGGCAATCAATTTGTGATGGAGACCACATTGGCAGGCTGGCGATGGCCGGAGCCCCATCGGTGCATAATTGCTATTGAAGCGACCGACTCCTGTGCGAATCCGGTTGAAGGTGACCCATTCCCTGTGTGGGAGATGCTGCAGGTGGTAGTTCTGTCTCAGGTGTAATAGAGAGTTGATCTGGTCTTGGGTTATCAAAGCAGTGCACCATGTCTGTAAGATGTGAATGGGGAACTAGAGAGTTTAGCGGCGTGTCGCCAGAAAGGTCGGCGAGAGCGCACTTGCGCAGTCTCTGTCTACCGAGGTGGGGTGTGTGATTCTTTGACGTTTTATGCAGGGGCCCCTGAAGGCGCCAAATTCTACTCTGGGGTTGTAGTTTGCCAGAGCGAGTGGAGGGCAGGCAGGGCGGGTACCCTGTGGCTGGAAGTGATGCCACTCGCACAACGTTGCACAGTAATAGTCAGCGTGGGAACTCGAGGTTGGAACATCTTAAGGTGGTTTTTGTGGCAAAATGGCGTAGTATTCGCAATAATTTTTGGCATATGGTTGGGTGTGTTTGAGGCAGATCCATATACGAGGGAGTTGGCTTTGGAGCTGTTTGAGTCATAGGAACTTAGTGAAATAGAATATGAAGTCCTAAGCCGTGGGTGTTTTGTGTTGTTTAACTCCGCTTGCATGGGAATTAGTTGCGATGCGTAGAAATTTAAGGAAATTGTTGTGGTTTGTGATGGAATCAATGCGTGAGCGTGTGAATTGTGCCCTTGTACGTTATGATGAATAATAGTTCGTATTATTTGTGGTATCGTAGAGATGGGCGGTGGCCTCTTGTGTCTGTGAGGCCATTGGCGTTCACTGTTTGTGATTGTATATACTTGCTCTCTAGCCGTCCACTGATAATTTTCCTTTGCTGTGGAGTGCACCACCACATTTTTTAGGTTTGAGTCAAGGGCCTTCTGTCAGTCTGTGGCCAGAATCGGCTCTTCCGATCTTGTTGACCTATGACCCGCCACTAAACTCACATGTAAAGTGGCAGCAGACAATCGCTCTTACAAGCCTCTATGTAGATTTTTTGAGATTACTCCAGATTTATAACCAAAGTGGTATTTCGTTTTATTTACACTGACAAGCGTGTGTTAAAGCGATGGACAATCGCATAAATAAAAAGTTTATATAGGTATCATTTTTGTTGATTGAGATATCTCTAGATTTTAGAACTAAAAATGGTATTCTTTTTATTTATACACAACAGTAGTGTGTCTCACAACACAAGGTGCAATTACAGGACTCAGTGCAATGAATAGACCGTCTTCAATAGCCAGCCATGTTGGTGGACAGATAGACGAATTCCAGTACTACATACTTAAGTCAATTGATCCCTGTGCAATCGTAAACATGGATCGTTGACAGTGAATGTATTGTTGTACGGAAGGTAACATCTGTCCACCAAAAGTATGGTGGCTGAAGTCATATTGAATACCGGAATAGAGTCATCTCATTCCGGATATACCGCCTACTACAGAACATGGTGGAACGATGTGGAGACTATCGAACCAGTTTGGCTAAAAGGACCCGTATTGCCATTGAAATTGTATGTCATATTACCAAGTGGTTGTGTGTGGTAAAGCCGGTGGAAAAAATCCATAAATATGGAGTACGTTATGATTTACCACAAGTATTTTCAGCCAATAATGCATGATTTTTCATCGAAAATTAGACCATTTTGCTGGACATCTTGGGCCGTATTCTCAAACGATGTTTAAATAAACGGTGGTGTTTGGTTAGGCCTAAAAGTGGTTAGCCTAAATGAATGTTAAAAAAACCGCAGGCTAAAATTTTTAACCAAGTGTTTAGCAACCACTGTATTCAACGCCGTAGAGATCATCCACGGCACTGTGACTATTCTTCTTCGCCTATATCATACGTTGTGCGTGAACAATATTTAATGCCAGACAATGCCTTCCGTAAAGTTGTAAATGCAACGCAAGAAGCCCACGCGTAAATTTCAAGAATGTCGCGTAATGCAAGGAGCTTTGCATTTTTTGAATGATGTAGACAAAAGCCCAGGCCTATTTCAAAACTGTTTTATTGTGTTGTGCGCGCTGCACTGGCTATCATTCAATACTATAAAAGATAAACACGAGCATGAATAGAAGGCAAAAGGAAAAGGGACGAGAAGAAAGAAATGGGACTCGGAAAAAAAGAAAGATTAATGAGGAAATAAGGAGGGTTAAATGGTCTAACACGAGTATCATATAGGATGAAAATATCAGGAATTTGATGAAAACGTGAAGTTAAACCCGCCTTAAACTACCCCCGGACCAAGTCTAAGTTTAACAAACGTTTTAGGCATTTGTTTTTTAACGTGTCGCCTAAATTTTAAACAGCGTTTAAAAGTTAACCATGCTTTGAGAATTGCGTTTTCTTTTTTAGCAAGCGGTTATATTGCGATTTAACCGGTGATTAGCGTTAACACATCGTTTTGAGAATCGGGCCCTTGAATTTAGTGCATTGAATACGGAACCAAAAAGTATGCTTTTTTAAATTCGTTTCTATGGAAATAAACATTCATCTGTCTTCTATGTTAATTATTCATCAATTGTTGTGGCTAATATTCGAATTTTCTCACCCCATTTACTACTTTTGGAGGCCATATTGGCCGCACATATTGGATTTGAAAGCAGCAACATATAACTAACCATTGTATTTTGGTTATGGTATTACTTAGCTGATATATGATTTTTTCAATTTTACCATTTTGGCAGCCATCATGGCGGCCATCTTGGATATCTTCAAGAGCATAGGGGATTTTTTCAAGTTAAATCCCAAAAGAGTTTTAGGACACTAAAAGACACATTAAAAAAGTTTGGTTGTGGGTAAGTTCTGTGGGGGGGCGCGAACGGGGGGTGTACCATACATACCCGACTATATATTTTGGAATAATAATAAAATCGGACTCTAAGTTAATGACCAGGGCAGTAGCACAATAGCAATGGTCTGGAGCTGATGACCTGCCGTGCACTTTTCAATTGATAAATTCTGGCGTTATGCACATCCTGGCTGAAAGAGTGAAATTGCAAGGAGGAAAAATAATATTACTATTTTTTTAAATGTAAAAAACCCAATTGTTTTAATATTTTGTGAAGTGATTCAGTAAGGGTCTTTCCTATGTTTTTGAATATTGTTTTCATTCCATGTGTCCCTTTAGTTGGCCGGTAATTTTCAAGTTTAAAGACACTGATTTAAAATGATTCCAATGTATTGAAAGGTTTGAAATCTAGACAGAGCAATTATATGCATCCTAGGTTATACCTGTTCCACCACCATCTTCTTATCCTCTCCTCCATCACCATCACAACCACCATTGCCACCAGAACCAGATCCTGTAATTTACATGAACATGTCGTCGCCCACATCACATACTGTCTTATCTGATATTTTTGACTTTTTTGAGATATCTTTCATATGTACTTATAATTTTATGGTCTATACATGCATATAGTTACAATTTTGAAAGTGACCTAATTAGTGAGATATTAATTAAGAATTTTGATCAATAAGCTCAAAACATTGTGTTTTACATAGAGATATATCTGAACGCATTGAAATACCGCGTGTCCCAAAAAACGCAACACTTGGTGTCAGGCGCCATGAGTTTTGAACAAAAGCATGTTACTACTTATTCTTTGTTGTACAGGTAAGATGGGACTGTTAGCTAATATCCCTGAAAAGTTCATAAAGGTAGAGTCAATTTTTTTTAAGATATGACGCCAGAAATCAAGTAACATACAGGACAGATTTTACCAAATTGAGGCGCTATTAACTACGAATATGTTTTGCGCCCAGAACCACCAATATGAATCACTAAGTCCCAACCACCATCTTTTTCAAAGACAGCTACTGCAACAGTTATTAACATGTGAATGTTTCCATTGGTAATTACAGCTAAAAAAACATGCGTTTTAACACACTTAAAAGATCGAATTAAGAATGTATGATCACCAAACTCTTTGTAGTGTCCAAATAAGACAGCATTGGATTAGAGCTAATCATTCATCATTTTGTGACGGCACACAAAGAGTTACCTTAAACCAAAATCTAATGAAAGAATGAATATCCTGATATTGTTATTTTGTTTTGGATTGAAAACATAGGTTTTACTTTCATAAGTTGAGAATGTAACATATTTTCAGTAACAAGCAGGTTGCAGCCCAATGCATTTATCATTTTATGTAATGTGAGTTTGTCTATGACTTAATCATAGTTTTATATTGTCTTGAAAAATATTTTATCACCAATAAATTAATGTTTATCTTTATCAGTTAAGTAATAATTATGTAAATGCAGTCATTTGACCCAGTAGAAGTTGTTCTGCAAGAAATTTGGGCAAATAATGTTGATTAGAATCAATATTGTATTTGCCATTCTGTTCTTCATTGCCAGTCTTGTGGATACCAGCTCCTCATTTTTGTATTTGTAAAACGTGTTCTGCGGGTTACTTGATTGTTGGGGTCATATCTTAAATACTATTGACTCTAACTTTATGAACTTTTCAGGGATATTAGCTAACAGTCCCATCTTACTTTACAACAAAGTCAGGTGTAGTCACGTGCTTTTGTTCAAAACTTATGGCACCTGCCACCAAGTGTTGCGTTTTTTTGGGGGGGACACACACGGTATAACCGTGAAATTAGCGTCGTATGTGAAAATACGACTTTGGGTTTTCACATATCGATTATGACTTTGAGTTCTATCATGAATACAATTGTACTTTCAAAACTCAGCAGGTTAAAACTTCACTTCAGAATGTTTTCTTCATAATGGCAAACTTAAAAGTAAAATGTATATATTTTACTTCCATAGTACAACATGAAATCTCCCGGTAGAATTTTTCCAGTGATTGTCTCGAAACGGCATTTCGTCAGAAAAGACAGCATGTGATGTGGGTGACGATTTAATTCCGGACACGCATTATGTTTTTCATGCCCTCCTAAAATAGGGATTACATCGATTTGCTAGAACAAAATGTGGAATGCATTTTTTAACTTATAATCAGGGATAAATGTGTACAATCCATATAACTGGCTTTATTTAAAAAACACACCAAATAGGAAAAAAAAAGATTTTGAGAAAGTTCAAGAATACACGATTAATAATGTTTGTGTTTGGCTACACTGAATGCTCATGGGGCAATATCACGCTGAAATCTGTAATATTCACCGGGAAAGGCTTTTTTTTTGATCTCAATTCGGATTTTGATACTCACGTATAGAATTACAGAATCAGATAAAGCGTACTGCCTTGTCTTTAATCAAGGATTTCAAGCAACCACTCAGTTTATGTTTTGCATATCCAGCCGTACAAACATTATAAAAAGATGAATTTTGCTGACTTTTTTCGATGTTTTTGGAATTGCAAATCGTTGCTAATCCCTTTTAAGAAATAAGGGGTTCTTTCTTCAGGTTTAAATTCAAACTGAGCCATTAATATCTGCATTTAACTTCAGTTAAGTTGGCCTGTTCTTCTGTCATATTGGACACTGTTCACCTTCATTAGAACTGATTTTAGTGGATTGAACTGATTGTGACATGTTGAAATATAGACATGAATACTGTAGCTATCCTAGGTCATACCTTTTTTCCACCACCTCATCTCCTCCATCACCATCCCCACCTCACTGCCACCAGCATCAGATCCTGTGAATGTGTATTAACTTAAGACCATCGTCATTATGTATACGGTGATGAAGAGTTACGCCAATCTCCCGTTCGGTCGGTGTAAAATATGTTTAATTGCGTTTACAAAACATTTTAAGGAATATGTCAATATTTTTGTCAAGCTCGTTTGACTTACCTTCATAAAATATATGTACATACATCACGAATTCCCGAAAAATATACCATTTTGATTAAATTACAAAATAGAGGCCTTTTAATTTTTGCTTTTTGACATACGAAGAAAACGGGCGATTTTTCGCCACGCTCATTGGATCACAAGCTCCCAATTTTGCTCTCCTCGTGACGACAAAGTGATAACCAAACATCGTGTGGACCTAAATTGTTAGTGCTGACACTATAAAACCACATCGATCGCAGTTCCCAGGGGGGGAGGGGGGTAGAACACGATCGGCTCGATTTGGGCTTTGGTGATTTCCCAAACGGAATTTTTGGACTGCTACTGCATTTACTATGGTAAGCATGTGTCTCGTTTTCATTACAAAATCTCCTCTTAAACCTAGTTCAATACATCTTAGTAATATCATGATAAATAAAGGATAATTATGACTTCAAATCCGTCTGGGTTATGGATTAACCCCGCTGCAAAAATAGTGTATTCCATAACGGTCATTTATATTTAATCTTCGTGACCAGCCCTATACTTTAGGCAAGTTCTGATGTAACCGTCTCGCTACGCGTAATAACGCACCCTCCACCGTTTAAGTCTTTAAAGGACTAGCACTCGAGTCGCCCGGATGTTGATGCCGATTGAATTCGCCGTTGCTGTTAGGATGGCATTCCTACCCCCTGGCAGTTCACTCGAAGAGGAAAGTGTCAACACTGCAATATAATGGTCACAACGACATAATTATGGATGGTCGCCTTTTGACGTCCACCATTTTCCTGCGATGTGGGATTGTCGGAATCGTTTTCGAGTAGCATGGGGCGGAAAAATTTAAAAGTCAAAACTCAAGCAAAATTGGACAATTTCAACTTAGTTTATTTCTATGTATTCTACGTTACTTAAGCTTCCATCCATACCAAATTTTCCAATATTCAGATCACTGACATATTTCCTTCATTTTAAGAGTTGTGTTTTAACCCTTGGCCCTGGTAGTTTTTATACTTTTGTACACATCTTCATGTTTTAGAGGTGTCCTTGCAATGTGTTTTGGGCAGGTGAGTCCAAAATCCATCTAAACCCCACCAGCATATATTCTTGTTTTCGACTCATTTAAATGCTTTTCAGGCTGATTCTGAAGGTGCCCAGACAGTGAAAACTGTTTACTTTTTGAAGCAAAATTGACACAGTAATTTTGAACGCGACTGATTGTCCGTTAGTTCTCAAAGGATTAAAGAACGACACATCTCCCCCTTGTTGGTTTTTAGGAACATTCAATTGCGATGCTAGTAGAAACATTTTCAATGTGGACTTTTAATTGGCGGGTTAAGAACGATCAATTCCCATTGCTTGCTTTAGCCTCGCCCCAAACTTCAGATTTTACCGTATTATCAACATTTTGTCATCAATTTTGACTAATTCTATTAAGTTTGTGTTTCGTTATTGCGTTAAGAACACTGTTAAAGATAAGAGTTTTGTTCGGTTTTGTGTTCGGTAACAGAATAAAAATATCACCCGTATTTGTTCATAAAACGGTGTTTTTAAATACGGCATTCGGAAAATGTTTGGAAAACTTTTATTTGTGGGATATGAAATTTAGAATGACTAATTTATACCCTTGTTTCGTTTACACGGAAAGTTTTATAGATTCGACAACACATGAAAATCGGGGCTGGTACTTAAATTTTCCTACGTGATTAAATTGGTCGCCAAACGGTACATTTTCTGCGATTAACTTGAAAATCACTTAAAATTGTTTGACTATAGAAATTTCGCAAGATCATATTTTACTCGGCACCTTGTATGTACGGTACATTTAAGGCCAAACACACTATTACTATTATAAAGGTGTCCCATGCCCACGTCTAAAATATGCATTAGCTTGGTGCTTCGCCGCTGTCGCACTGCTGTAAAACCCACATCTCGCATTCCAAAGCGGTGTTTTATCAAGCTAGCATCCACTAATAAGCAAACATCTGCCGCTTTCGCTGTCACCGTTGTCGCCACCGCTTCACCAGGCAACAGCCACAGCTTCACACTCCGTAAGAGAAACGCGATGTCATTCTAACGTCATGCAAGGTAACAAATGCCCAACTATATTTGTTTTAAATACAAAAAAAACGGAAAAGCCAAATTACCGAAATAGTACAAATCGCTCAATCTAATTAAACTCGATGTTCATGGGTGAAAGCAAAACACAACTTTATTGATAAAAACACGAAAAAATTCCCAATTCTAGAATCGTCAAAACCAACAATCTAAACTTAAAATGTTACTATTTTCCCCCTGGCCTATTTGAAACGCCCGCCCCCCCGAAAAGGAAAAAACTCGAACTCCTGAAAGTTCTGGGGGGTCGCCGCTGTCGCCGTTTCACGTGTAAAACCATAGTTCACACACCCCCCCCCCCCCCGAAAAGTATTCTCCATAACAAAAAATCTAGCTTTATTTATAAAACACGGTAAAGGCCAAAATAGTGTATAAACCTGCCAACAATTTACCAAAACCCAACTTTTAGAAAAAAACAACGAGAAAAGGCCAACATTAGCCAAAATCGGAATCAACATCTAAATTTAAATTTACTATTTTCCCTCAGGTCCCACTTGATACGCAAGCACCAGAAAAAAAAAATGTAACTCCTTGAGTTTTTTGGGTGGGTTGCCGCTGTCGCCGCTGTCGCCGTTGCCCGTATACAACCTAGCTTCACACTCGACATATGCCCTAACAATAATCCCACTTTAATTTTAAAAAAACCAGGGAAATGCCAAAATAGCCAAATAGTGCAAATCAAGCTCCCAATAGTACAATTGAGGAAGCTCATCTAATTAAAACTTCGAACTCATGGTTAAAACTAACTTCCACTTTTATTTAAAACAACAGATAAAGCCAAAATGAGCCAAAACTAGGTCGGAAAAGGCCCTGCGCTGCGTGCCAAATTAGTAGAAATCCAGCTAAAATAGAACAAATCAAACCTCCATATAGAACAAATCAGCTCCATCTAAATTAAACGCGACCGTTGTGTTTAAAACACAATTCTTGATTGAAGAAAAGCAACGGGAAAATGCCAAATCGGTAAAAAAACAACTATGTTCATGGGTTTTTATCATGTTCATATTTAATTGAAATACTATCTTGTTCTTATTCGACAAGGTACCAACTCAGGACAGCTTTTCACTGTCCGCCGTTGCCCTGGGTTTTTAAAAAGGTTGGCTTCCGCTGTCCCGTTCTGGTTTTTAAAAGGTTTGGCTTCGCGCGGGTCGCCGTTGCCTGGGTTTTTAAAAAGGTTTTGCTTCCGCGCGGATAATGTGGTCGGGTATTCTAAAGTTAGCCTAGAATTGAATTTTCTAAATATTTTAATTGTTTCTATCGATGTCTGAAGCGATTTTGTCATTCTATTGTATTATGACGTAAATAATGTTTCATAATTAGAAATTAAGCTAAAACTTGATCCATTAAAATGTCCCTTGACTCTTTAAGGGCAGTGTAGGAATGTCCCCTAAATACCGATTATGAAGATCCGATGAAATTAACAATAGGCTTAAATGGTTTTTTATTGATTGAAAAAAAAAAACCACTGGGCCCCATTTAGGCTCTTATTAACAACTGATTATAGCGTTGTTATGTTTATGCTTAGATTCCATTTCATTTGCCTACTAATTGATTTGAGTAGGTCTTGTTATGTTTAATCTTGACAATTATTTCAAGGTTCTAAATCACACGAATCTTAGCGAGGTTCAATCATATAAGGGACGCACCATTTGACTTCAAGGGGGGGGGTTTGGAAGTTTCTAAAAAAAACTTCCCCACCATATGAGCAATAAAAAAACTTTCCCCACTTTCCATTTAAAAAAAAAAACTTTACCCGCACCTTATTCCGAAAACCACGGTCCCAAGTAGGCAAAAAAAAACCAGCCTATGACTTTAAGAAAAAAACTTGCCTCCAAAAGCCAACGAAAAACCAAACTTGCCCTCACCCAACGTCCAAACCCCCCCCCCATTGAGTCTAATGGTGCGTCGCCTAATTGCCGTTCGATTAGTCATAAGACCGGCATTCATGAGATGGCATTAATTTTCGTTAGAGATCAATCCGTCTATAAGTGTCTAAGACATAAGACGAGTTTCAGTTTCAAAACTAGCTTCATTTGTACCTATACTTGGCATGTGCAGGGGTGGAGACTTCTAGATCGATGTTCTGGAGTGTTTTAAAGCCCTATGAGACGCTCTCGTGGTTTTTTGTGGTGCGTCTTAGTGTCAAGTATTGGCGACAGGGAAAATTTTGCGCAGATCAGCGTTGTTAGACATGAAATGCCAATTCCTGAGAAGTGCCTGTTTGATATCATTGTTGCTTCTTCTTTTTGGGAAAAGTCAGTTACTGAAAACTAAAGGATGTACCTAGATTTTTTTGGTACATCCTCTAGATACGTTTCTCGTTTGTTGGAAAAATGTCTGACAGCAGTGCGCACTTCGGAGTTTTCATAGCCTCTACCAATAGTTTAGAAATGAAGAAATCCATTTCTCTTGCTTCTGCTGTGATCCAAAGTTTTTAATGCTTAATTCTCATGATGACACCATTTTCTGTCTAAAACCTCATAATGACAAAAAGCTTCAGACATTCTGATATGACCCATTAAATAGTTAAGAAAATTTCACTTCTCACGTCACATGAAGTTGGCCCAAATTGACACCTGCATCAAACCATTGGTTCCATTTTAAAAACAAGTGACATTGATGAATTGATGTCTAATTGTGTTTAGATTGAGAGTTACATATTACTGCATGAACACAAGATACCAAAAGACAAGGTACATATTAAAATTAAGCATAGCAAAAAGTATCTATGGATTAGCCCAAAAGATCAAAAAATTGAATCACAGCTAATCGAACGCGTCCTACGATACTTTTTAAGTTTTCTCAAATCATAGAACCTTCTATTCCCTTTTTCCTTCCCAAGGAATCACATTGGCATCGCTGAATTTGTCTAAATAAATGGATATTTTATCCATAGACAACGTACATTTTTCATTTTATTGGTTCCTCTCTAAACAAGCCTTATTAATACGGAACAAGGAGATTGTCGTAACTCTACCACCACCTTACTACCTCTCAGACAATATATCTGTATACTATCCTATGACAGACCTGTTCCACCACCATCATTTCCTCCACACCATCACACCTCCACGGCCACCAGATCCTGGTACATGAATGTCACATATTATATGTTGAACATGTTAAGACACACTTACGTTTTCATTTGGTCTTTCGTGCTGTTTTTAAAGTCAACACTGAACCAATTAATCTAATGTTTAAGGGAGGGGGTACGGGGTCTGAATATGATAAACAATTGTTCTAGCCAGAAAATGAGATAATGCAATGCTAATTGTGTAGACTGTAATCTACACTGCTTTTTATAGTCCATCGCAATCGGACATTCGGTGCCCGAGATATGGCTGATCCAAGTCAATAGTGTACGCGAAATTTGCCAAAATGCATCTCTCTTTTTTTTATCATTGAAAAATTTCAAGGGGTTAATTTAAGATATTTTAAAAGATATTTTTAGTGATATTACCACAGTCTTTTGGGCCAGTGAATATATAAAATCTTAATTATCCTTCCATAATTTAAAGTTTAAATTCACTGGGTAATTGCTTTTTATTATTTATGTTTTTCTCTCACCCTGCGGTATTTAAGAAAAGATTTTTAAATTAATTAACAGACAATGGATGCCACCTATTGCGATGATTCGTTCATTAAATAAGATAATTTCAGTATAAAATTAAATTTCAAAAATACTTCCAGATTTCACCTCAAGCGCCCTAATTTTTGTCTAAATGTTTTTTCGAGGCCTATAACTCATTCCGTTAAAATACGCAAACATCCAAAACGGAACGAACGTAACTATAAAACGCTAACATGCTATGACCATGAAATTTGGCACCCATATTAAGCACATATAGCCCGAGTGAACCATGAGGCCGATTTCAAAATTGTGTCCAAATCAAATTACGCCATGAATTATTCGATTGGTCTAGCCGGTTGCCATGGCGACGGTATTAAAAATCCGGCTTCATGGTTCACTCGTATTTACCTCCGCATTTTCCCCCATTTCGTCACTCAGATAGCAGTTTAGTTAGTTAGTTACATTCGTTCTAGTGTTTTTAGCCAATCAGAGGCTTACGTGGGTTACCATGGAACCAAGCAAAAATTTTTCATGGATGTGTAAAACTTTGTGACATGGCTACAATATGATATACATGTATTACCACATTAGGAAACTTAAAAAATCATTTCAAAGTTCACAGCTTCAACCCCATACCCCCCCCCCTTAACTTAAATTTAACTTGGCCTATGTCATACCTGTTCCACCACACCATCTCCTCCTCCCACGTCACACCTTCACGGCCACCATTCAGTTCCTGTAAAGGAAAGTATATTGAATATATGGTGACTGTATTCAGAACCACGTTTCATCTCAATTTTTTGTTCGGAACGATGTGTTCTTTCTTCCCTGCTTAAAGGACAGGAGGATATTTTTTTAGGATACATGTCGTCAAATTTCACTTGATCGGTTGTAGACCCACCTCCCGAGAACGTATCGAAGGTTTATTGGACAAACAGTTGAAAAAGAAACTCCAACCTGTTTTGAACTTGCCTGCTATCGTAATCGTTTCCCCCATAAAAACCAGGCTTTGACTTTCCGTCGTGCACGCCGAAATCTTACTAAATCTCATCCTTGTTACATCACGACGGCCTTATTTGGCTTAAATCACTTCAGGGTTATCTATATATTGTTAACATCCAAAATGTACAATGTGGTCCCGCCCTCGTGGTAGTAATGGAGCAAAATATCATTTTTATTTATCACCGGGAGAATTTGTGGTAGAAATGAGTGGTTCTCAAACTACTGAAGCTCCTGCCATAGCAGTTTGCAATTTTATGGTATCAAATGTTTGACTCCTTGCCAGACAACATTTGTATTTATTTGACTTAGATGACCCACTTGACAGTGAAATGACCTTCACAATTTTGGTTTTAGAAATGGCGACCACCTCCACAAAGTTTCATGACCTACCACATATTGAGTGAGTTAACCTTGAATAACCCATGACCTTGAAATGACCTTCAAAATTTTCGGCAATGAATGCAGTTTTCATGAACATAATATCGTGTGTATGGATTTGACCTTGGATGACCCTACATGACCTTCAAAATGTTTGGCACTGAATGTTGACCACACCCATTAAGTTTCATCATCCTACCACATACTTTGTGATTTGACCTTGGATGACCCAGTATGACCTTGAAATGACCTTCAAATTTTTGGGCACTGAATGCTGACCGCACCCACCAAGTTTCATCATGCTACCACATACTTAGTGATTTGACCTTGGAGTACCTCACATGACCTTGAAATTTTTTGGCATTGAATGTTGACTACACACACCATATTTCATCATCCAACCACAATTGAAAAGGGTTATAGCAATTTTATCCCATTTGACCTTGGTTGACCCTGCATGACCTTGAAATGACCTTCAAATTTTTGGCACTGAATGTTGACCACACCCACCAAGTTTCATCATCCTACCACAATTGACAAGGGTTATAGCAATTTAATTCCATTTGACCTTGACTGACCCCGCATGACCTTGAAATGACCTTCAAATTTTTCGGCACTGAATGTTGACCACACATACCAAGTTTTATCATCCTACCACAATTGCCAAGGGTTATCCCTATTTTTGACCAAATTTGACCCTATTTTTGACCCTATTTGACCTTTGACCCATGCCACATGCCCCACCTCCAAACTCATCCACCGCCTTCTTGGGCAACATCTATGGTGCCAAGATGGACACCAATACTTGCTTAGATCAAAAGATATCGTGCTTACAAATTTTTTTTTTTTTTTTTTTTTGAGGCTGCTGCCATAGCAGTTGCAATTTGATGGTATCAAATGTTGACTACATTGACCATACAACTATTTGTAGTTATTTGACCTTAGATGACCCTACTTGACCTTGAAATGACCTTCACAATTTTGGGTTTAGAAATGGCGACCACATCCACAAAGTTTCATGACCTACCACATATTGAGTGAGTTAACCTTGAATAACCCATGACCTTGAAATGACCTTCAAAATTTTCGGCAATGAATGCAGTTTTCATGAACATAATATCATGTGTATGGATTTGACCTTGGATGACCCTACATGACCTTCAAAATGTTTGGCACTGAATGCTGACCGCACCCACCAAGTTTCATCATGCTACCACATACTTAGTGATTTGACCTTGGAGTACCTCAC
Source organism: Ophioderma brevispina (assembly GCA_023653785.1). Lineage (NCBI taxonomy): Eukaryota > Metazoa > Echinodermata > Ophiuroidea > Amphilepidida > Ophiodermatidae > Ophioderma > Ophioderma brevispina. The sequence continues at coordinate 110,268 of JAMKCH010041292.1, forward strand.
ATGACCTTGAAATATTTTGGCATTGAATGTTGACTACACACACCATATTTCATCATCCAACCACAATTGAAAAGGGTTATAGCAATTTTATCCCATTTGACCTTGGTTGACCCTGCATGACCTTGAAATGACCTTCAAATTTTTGGCACTGAATGTTGACCACACCCACCAAGTTTCATCATCCTACCACAATTGACAAGGGTTATAGCAATTTAATTCCATTTGACCTTGACTGACCCCGCATGACCTTGAAATGACCTTCAAATTTTTCGGCACTGAATGTTGACCACACATACCAAGTTTTATCATCCTACCACAATTGCCAAGGGTTATCCCTATTTTTGACCAAATTTGACCCTATTTTTGACCCTATTTGACCTTTGACCCATGCCACATGCCCCACCTCCAAACTCATCCACCGCCTTCTTGGGCAACATCTATGGTGCCAAGATGGACACCAATACTTGCTTAGATCAAAAGATATCGTGCTTACAAAGCTTATAAAAATATAACCCTATTTTTGACCAAATTTGACCCTATTTTTGACCATATTTGACCTTTGACCTATGTTACATGACCCACTTTACATCCCAGCCAACACCTACTTGAAATGCATCTAAACTGAATCCATCAATAGATTACTGGTTCATACCAACGAGCGGATTAAATCTTATGAATGGCAGGCATGTCAATCTTCAGGTGAGACGATGCAAAAATGTTGGCCTCAATCCACGCCACGTAAAAGTCATATTTATTGTCCTTGATAAAGCACACACCTCTCAAAATAAATAGAGTCGTCGAAAACTTTTAATGAAATGACACGAATAAAAGAAAAAAATCACAATATAGGCCGTACCTGTTCCACTATCACCACCTCCACTGCCACCAGTATCAGATCCTGTAAATGAAATGTACATGATGTATGGTGAATGTGTATTACACATGTTATGTGTCACGCACTCTCAATATCGTTGAGAAAGGTGTTCTTTCTTCCCAGGTTTAAATTAAAACTGAACCCAATAATCTGGATTTAACTTAAGTTTAACTGCTTAACCACTTTTCATGTAGAAACTGAACACTGTTCACCTGTTTAACTGATTTCAGCTGATTTAACTGAATTCAAATGTGCTGTCAAGGTTTGAACTATAGAAATATGGATACTGTATGCTATCCTACGTCATACCTGTTCCACCATCATCTCCTCCTCCGTCACCATCACCACCGCCACTGCCACCAGCACCAGTTCCTGTAAATGAAATGTACATTGATGTATGAACATGTATTAAAGCAATAACAGCACATATTTTTGCACAGTTATGTTGGTAATTGTCTAGGAAACTACACCTGCTAACGAGAATGCTCAAAAGACATACTTATCATAAAATAAGCGATTTTGTAATTAGAATTGGGATCCCAGATTGCACCTAACAGCAGAGCTGGAAATACTAAGTATGTCTAACCTCTAACTTGACTTGCATGTACCAATAAAACACCTAATGGAATGAGCGTAGATACGTAAGTACGTAGTGCTATTTCCGGGCTATTTCATATTGGAAGGACATTTCCAGCAGTCATTGAATTATAATCGGAGATCTCCGATATTAATTATTCTAAAATTCCTTCATTTACGAAGCTTTAAGCTTAACCATTCACAGGTATAGTTTACTAGCCAGTTACCCATGCAACCGTGTAAAATTCTCAAAATATTTGGAAAAAATGGGGGCGCTCTTCAAAAAAATGTGCTATTTAAGTATTACTGCTTTTCAGGACACGTTATGTGTCATACACCCAAATGTGTTTACTAGATTTGAAATATAAACATGGACATTGAATTTGATGACAGGTCTGATTAAACTGATTTATAATGTGTTGACTGCTGTATGTCCAATTAACTTGATATTTTTAGTTTTTAAAATTTACAAACATATACGTTTTCGAAAAAAAAAATCATGAAGGAAAAGTTTTTATTCATTACTGTACCCAACAAGAACATTGGCTTCCAACTTGAAACATATTTGTTTTGATTTTTATTCAATTTACACTGATTTTCATTAACAAACAACAACAGACTGGGTCCAGGTGAATATTATTATTATTTCGAATGTTTGTATTTTTTGAAATAAATAACAACAGACATCTATGTTCATTGAAACAGACAGTAGGTTTGAAATATAGACATGGACATTGTATGCTTCATATAGTCTGGATATTGTCGAGGGTAATGGATGCATTTGGAGGGATGTGTTGATAACTCATCTATTGCGATAAACGCTTCGTTATAATTGAAAATAATTTAAACTCCATTATCCCATTTTGAGATAAATGTTATATTTGATGATCATCTAGTTGCCCTAACTATGTGCAGAATGTGCAAATATCTCGAATTTTAGTGGCAGCGGCGGATTTATGCCAAGTGGCCCCTCGTCCCGCCGCCGCTGTTAAGTGGACTTTATATGTCAGACATATTTTGTTTTTTTACTACTGCACTTCCGTATCATTCATTCTAACCGCCATGACTTTCCGCTTTAAAAGCCAGTGCCGATCAATAGGTCGTGTTCTCTTATCATGCTTATACCATACACGCCATACAACACGTTGCATTCCATCAATAGATTACTGGATCACACCAACAAACGGATTAAATCTTATGAATGGCAATCTTCAGGTGAGGCGATGCAAAAATGTTGGCCTCCATCCATGACACATCAAAATAATATTGATCGTCCCGGAAAAAGCACACACCTCTCAAAATAAATAGAATCGTCGAAAACTTTTAATGAAGTGACACGAATAAAAAAATCACAATATAGGCCGTACCTGTTCCTCCATCTCCTCCTCCATCACCATCTCCACTGTCACCAGTATCAGATCCTGCAAATGAAATGTACATGAAGTATGGTGAATGTGTATTAAGGACACACGTTATGTTTCACGCACTCTCAATATTGTTGAGAAAGGAGGTGTTCTTTCTTCCCAGGTTTAATTAAAACTGAACCCAGTGATTTTTTATGTAAGATGGTACAATGCAGATAATGCAATTTATGTGAAATATGATTGGACAGTGCACGGTTATGTTTGTGCATGATGCTGCTGTAATGATTATTATTAGAAATATTGTGAAATCTACACTTGTAGCTGTGAGATAAATATTGCTCACTGAAAAGACTCATGACCAGCGAGTAGTAACCAGGAGCTATACAGTATAGTGAATAGAATAGAATCGTCGAAAACATTTAATGAAGTGACACGAATAAAAAATCACAATATAGGCCGTACCTGTTCCTCCATCATCTCCTCCTCCATCACCATCACTACCCCCACTGCCACCAGTATCAGATCCTGTAAATGAAATGTACATGAAGTATGGTGAATGTGTATTAAGGACACACGTTATGTTTCACGCACTCTCAATATTGTTGAGAAAGGAGGTGTTCTTTCTTCCCAGGTTTAAATTAAAACTGAACCCAGTGATCTGGATTCAACTTGGCCTGTTTTTCATGCAGAAATTGAACACTGGACCCTGTTCACCTGCATTTGAAATAATTTCAGCTGATTTAAACTGATTTCAAATGCTTTGAACTATAGACATGGACATTGTATATTATCCTATCGCATACCTGTTCCACTACCACCATCATCTCCTCCTCCATTACCATCATCACCTCCACTGCCACCAGATCCTGTAAATGAAACATATATTGATATGGGAAATAAGACAGATTGGTTTTGTGTTAGTGGGCAAAGGGGGATGAGACAGAGATTGAACGGTGGACTGGTTGGCGACGGCGAATGGGATACGTTGGTATGGGTACATGCTAATGAGGGATGTTATATTAGCCTCCCTTTAGTGATTAAAAATATTATTTTGTTTCTCAATTTTACTTAACAGTTTTCTCACGGGAAAAGTCCTTTGTTTACTATAAAAAGGAGAAAGTGGAATTGCCCTAGTGCTATGTTGAGATATGCACCTGTTGTTTACAACTAAAGATGTGAATGGGATATCCCCAAGATGTAAATTTAGAAACGGAGTCAACTTGTTTATGTATTGAGATCAAAACAGATTGCAAAATTTGGGGGTTCCCATGTTATTAAGATGGTGCCAAATGCGGCGATATAGTTTAATTGAAAAATGATTGGGACGTGCAAGGTTATGGTTTTTTATGCATGCCTGCTGCTGTAAATATTATATTAGAAATATTGGGAAATCTACATTTGTATCTGTGATAAATATTGCTCACCTGAAAAGAATCGGGGCAGCGAGTAGTAACCAGACTATACAGTAGTATAGTTATAGCTAGTTTGTTCTGGCAAATGAGTTGCAGACCCGTAAGTCACAGATGCTAGGAGTTATTTTATTGCATTTTAAATCCCATGTGAGCAAACTGTCTGTAATTATTCTGCTGTGGTCTTTTGAAGCCGAAAAGTGCTGGTATCAAATAGGAATTCCAAATTATCTTTTTCTCTTAATTTCCCGTGTTCTGATATTGTACCTGGACCAGGGATCCATAGAGGTGAAATGGTAACCCCAACGTTCCGGAAAGGGAGAGTAGAGGAGTCCGTCGCAGTTCAGATTCCTCAGCTGTACCGGGGAGCATCTGTATCCGGGCCGAGTCCCGGTCGTTTGATCAAAACCTTCTGGGCTTATGGTCTAATGCAAAAATGTTGGTTGCGCATCCACGCCACGAAAAGTCATATTGAGCTTCCTAGATAAGCTACACTCTCAAAAATGAATAGAATCGTCGAAACTTTTAATGAAATGACACGAATAAAACAAAAAAATCACAATAAAGGCCATACCTGTTCCCTCCATCACCTCTCCCTCCATCACTTACACCATCTCCAGTGCCACCAGTACAGTATCATATCCTGGGAATGAAATGTACATGAGTGGTTCATATGTATACGGACACATTTAATGTTTCACGCACTCTCAATATTGTTGAGAAAGGAGGTTTCTTTCTTCCAGGTTTAAATTGTTGTGACGATAATTTTTAATCATCAAGGTAAACCTCTCGCTACTGTGAAATTTAATTCACGTATATATTTTTTTACATGCACGATAAGAGAATGCTAACAATGAATTTCTCAGTCGATAATCGTCAGGTCCGCCTAATTGTGTTCTTTGTTTTTTTTTTTTTAGGCGACTCGTCTCGGGTAATAAAACTATCTGCAGGATTTTTCTCGCGTTGTAGTTTGACTGTGCACTTCTTCTCAGCAGCATCTCTTGGTGCAGAGGCTCCCAAATCATTTAGAGTTAGGCCGAGTAACTTTCCTCTCGCATTAAACATTTGTCAATGGAATTTGTATATTCCTAACTCACATGTTAGTTTTAACTGTGTATTCTTGCAACAGGAAACAATTGCATATGCTGTTGAAAGTGAACTAAGGATACATATTATTTAATGTACATGTGTTTTGAATATGTAGTATTGATGTGATGATGCGCACATGTTACCGGGGCCGTTCTATAACCCCAAA